>NW_021028914.1:85943-210896 GCF_004153795.1 Camellia sinensis
AATAAATTTTATTTTTTATGCAAGACTTTATAATTATGAGGGGGTTTAGAAAGTATAATTTTTTTTTTAATTCTTTTAACAATGAAAGGAAGGTAAAGGGGGTTTATAGCCAAATTTTCCTAATATTTTTATCATACAAAAATATTATAAGATAGCTACACTTTTATAATATAATAGAACTAAAATTATCAAAATACAAAAATAATTTAACTAAAATTAATATATATAAGTATTCGAATAACATTTTTTATAGAATGATAGCGCCCAATATTATTAAAATAAATAATTAAAATCATACTTTAATTTTAATTTTAAATTAAATTTAAAGTTATTATTTTATAAAAACATATCCTACGATCAAATATATATATATTTTTAAACAACATGTGCTAGTTTGTACTATTATACAACTCGAAACTTTTACTTTTTTGTATGTAAAGAATACCCTTTATCAAATTTTTTTTTTTTTTAAATCTATCCATAATTCCATTATCACTTAAAAATTAATCCACAAAATAATAACGGTTAATAATTGTTACTTGAATTTTAAATTTTTTATTTATATAACTCACGTATTTGCATGGATAAAAAACGGGAAAATATTTGGTGGCCACAAATTCTGTGATTCAAATGGCCCGAAAATGTCAAAACGATATCGTTTTGGCATTTTCGGAGTTGTTTTGTACCCAAAATGACGTCGTTTTGTACCCAAAATGACGTCGTTTTGGCATTTTCAAATTATTTGAATTACAAAATTTGTGGCCACCAATCATTACCGTAAAAAACGCTTGGGTGTATATATATTCCTTTTTCTTTTTCAACGCATTTGTTTTTGCTTTTAAAATCAAATCAATCATATTTATTTATTGAAGAAATTACAAAAGAAAAAAAAATTGAAAGATTTGATCTTAGTAACAAATTAAAATTTTACATTTTTTAATTATTTTAATTTAAATCTAAACTTTTAAAATAGTATTAATTCTAGCGGGTTTGTATTCGTTAGTTGTAATTACTGGAGAATTGACAATATAGATAATTTAATCACTTTTTTTTCCCTTTATTTTTGTTGATAGTTTCTTCTAACCTTTATCATCGTTCATCGATCACCAGCCCCTATCTTTCCCAATCCAGCGTCATCCCTCTTATCATTTTTTTCCGTACAACGCTACTTCTCTCCTTCTCTAGCTCATTGCCACCCATCTCATTACTTCCTTGGTCCATAATCGCTACCGTTATCCAGCATCACACGTAAAAAGTAATTTAATTATTTAAATTGTTCTTATTAACTAACAAATAGTTAAAATTGATAATATTTTAAAAGTTCAAGTTTAAATTGATATTTGTTAACAGAATTAAATCTTACAATTATTTATTTATTTATGGTGCTGTTCCTCTATTCATTCGCAGTGGATGCTATCAATGCCCTATTAGGATACATTGAAAGGACATCAAAGTTTGATGGTGCTAGTAACAATTTCTCAGCTTCCCATTGCAACAACAAGTCAACCTTAGACGTGTATTGCGTCTGTTACAATGCAACATGCAGAGTTACTCTACTGTACGGGCTTTCTTAAACAACTTTTAACTTTCTGTTTATATTTATAAAAATTGGATTTAAAATTTTAAGAAAAAGATAGTTTAATATTTATTTTTGAATAATGTTATATGCATAAATTAGTATATCAATTAGTGTACTAACGGATGACGTAACATAATTTTAGATGTTTTGAATTTTTACAATTTGTATAATGGGTGAGCTCATAGTTTTAAAATGACAATGTCATAACTATATTAGTATACTAATTAATATACTAATTGATGCATATAATACCATCATTTATTTTTATTTTTGAAAACTTGTGAACTGCTTACAAAATTAGGAGATGCTATTATATGCACTTCCTAACAACACAAGAAAATTTTACAACATAAATCATAAAATGATATATAACTTTCTCACGACAAAAAAAATAAAATAAAATAATGAGGACAAATATTTATTTATATAAACAAAAAATTAGACATACATATCCCTATATATTTGTGTCAGTTCTACGGCACCAAAAGTTTTCTTCTAATTAAAGTCCTTAGAATTTCAAATTTTAAAGGGTGTTACTATTAGCACCCTAATTAATACTTTAGAACCCCACTTGTAAAATTTAAAATCCTAGAAATTTCTAACAACCCCCAAATAATACTAAAATTATCCTTCTAAAAACATCAAACCCATCAAAATGCACACCCCTAAAAACCCTCTATCTCCCAAAACTCTTAACAGTTGATCTCACCAATCTTCCTCTCACTGTTGAAGTCACTAATCTTTCTCTGACCATTGAGAGAGTTGTGCCATTGATATCATCGTTGTTGATATCTATCACAGCCGAAACCGATCTCTCTTTATCATCAATCTCTCCGTTGTCATGTTTGGACTTGTGTTGTTGAACAAATTACCTATGTTTAGACCTGTGTTACGAAATAATTTGTACATATTTGGACATGTGTTACCAAACATTATAAAAATGTGAAGTCTTGCGTTTGTGAACAAATCTGACCCATCAAAGTTTAACAAGCAAAGATAAGTATGCATCAACCAGTTTGATTAACAAATAAAACTAAAGTTCATCATATAACCAAAACATAAGTATGCATTAAGGTTACATCCAAAGTGCTGAATATATGAATAAAAAAGTTTGAATAAGTGCCGAACATATGAATAATATTCGATTAGACGTTGCCGAACTAATGCCTTTAATTCAGCCTTGTATTGCTATTTTTTTCGAGTTCAGTACCCAAAAAAAGACATAGTTTTTCGCATTTTTTTTTTTAATTTTTTGTTGTTCTTTGTTTTTTAAAAAATTTATTATTATACAAGATCAACCTCATCCGAGCTACGAATATCATCCAAGCTATAAACCTCCTCCGAACTTACATTATGATGCTCCATTCATCTCATGGTATTGGGATTGTCGGAAAAACTTTTACTCACTGCTATTGTCGAAGAAGTGTTGTTGTTGAAAGCCTAGCTGCTTGAGGGTTTTGAAGGGTTCAGACCAAGGTTTGGACGCCCATGGTGGCATGACCCATCAGGAGACCCATATAATTTGAATTAACCACCTTACCTTTGGATAAGGATATGAGCCTAACAAACCCATCTCATCAGGAAGATAAAAATGTGAGTAGTTAGGGATTCTTTGGTGACCAAATCAAATGCGTATAACGTATTTTGATTAATCAAATATCATTCAAAAAATATTTTCTCTCTATCTCTCTGCCATTCAAGAACAGTAGCCTTTGTACAGTGGATTGTGAGGGTGATTCTCACACCGTAGTAATCACTTCACTGCTAGAAGGTTTGAATTCATGATTTGGAAGCACGTGATTCACCCTAACTTTCATTCTTTTGGATTCAACAGATAAAAGTTATGCTTGAATCTGTTTATCTACTGCGTAATATTTATCCTACATTTTGTGTTTTCACTTTTATGTTAAAAAAAGAGGACACATTTTTGTAACTTTGCACTTTTAAATTAATAAATGAGGGTGTATATTTATATTAACGTACTTTTAAATTAAAAAACCAGAAACAATTATTTATATTTGTCCATTCTGAAATTAATAAATGGGAACATATATTTATATAATTGCATTTTCAAATTAGAAAATGAGCATATACATATACATTTGTATTTTTAAATTTAAAATATGGACAAATATGTATGTTTTTACATTTTTAACTCCAAAAATAGGAATTATATTTGTTTGACCAAATGCTCCAATTTTATTTTTTGAGCCATTGATTTACTTGCCAACTTTTCAAGAAGTTCATTTTGTTACTTCCAATAAGCTGTCAATGAGGTGGCTTCCCACAGTGATGTGTTGGGAAGTGTTAGGTTTTTGTTATTGGCAATTCTATTTGACAAAACTTCTTTCAGGCGTAATTTTATTCGTTCTTTTATTTCAGTGAGGTTATAAGTATTTAGAAGTGAATCAAACCCTAATTGTGTCTTTGCAAAGGAGTGTGTGATGTTAATTCTTTTATGTTTGCCACTTTGTTGAATATGTCGGGGTCGAGGTGCAACGCCCCTGAAGTAAAAAATACAGTCAAAGTTGCTTGACCACTAGAGCGGCCATTTGTGTGCTCGAGCAAAGAATCTTTGGTTCTAGAAGTTTGAACTGTCTGCAAAAGTATTGGGAGTTGTGTTTTTGCGCTCGAGCGGCACTTTTTATGCTCGAGCGTAGATCCATGTTCTGAAACACGCGTTTTAGTCAGCCCGCTTGAGCAGCCATTTTTGCGCTTGAGCGGAGATCGTAATTTTGTTTTCTATAAATTTGCGATTAATTCAGTTTCTAGGGTACAGCTTCCAGATCTTTTTCTTAAGTATTTAGGTTTTCATCTGAAACTTCTTCGCCAGTTTCTTTGATGTTTGTTTGAGTTAACTCATGCTTTGAAGAGTATACATCAAAGGATTGTTTGTTTCATTCAATACAAAAGAGAAAGTTGTTCTTCGGTGGATTCTGGAGTGGCTTATCGTCGTCTATTCGACATCAACGTTGTGGGTTCAACATTGGGCAAGACAAGTCCAAGGTGAAGATAGTGGTGGAAGACGCACATTGGGGTCGGTTCAATTCAGGCATGAATTCGTTAGGTAATTGAGGGTACACTTGTTAGTTCCTTTTGATCTTCTTAGTGGATTGTTTTGTGGTTGTGGCCCGTGATTTTTTTATTGCAATTAGAGGCGTTCCAATTATAGTTTTCCGCGTTAAATCATGGTGTTGATTCGTTTTTGATTGTTTGATTTGAATTGTTTTTTACTATTTAAAATTGATACATAATCACAAATCAATATATTGGGGATTTAGATTTTTTTCAAGAAGGATTGTGATCGACATTGATTGGACGTGCGGTTACAAATCAGGTGCATAAAGTTTACACCCGCTCTATCAAACTTATCATCGTCAACTATTAAAGGATTTAAAAATGTTACATATCTCAAAAATTCTATTAAAAATTTTATCAAATGTCTTACATGGATGTGAGACTCACATTATGTAGGTCTCATACCCATGTGAGATATTTGATTGAATTTTTAGGGGAGCATCACTCTAAAGGATTCCTATTGTTGTGTGCATCACATGCCTAGGAAGAGGAACAGGAACAATGTGAGAAACAAAACAGAGAGGTCATGAAAGTGAGAGAGAGAGAGAGAGAGAGTGTGTGAATTACAGTTAATTGATGTTGCGAATGATGTTATTTACTTATAATGGAAAGACGCAACAGGTAGGAGATTCGGTCAACTTTCCGTCAAAGTTTGAATTTTGGTTTGCACGCAAATACAGTGGTCAACTCTATTTTTGGACCGAGTGTTAATCACCGATTTGAAAATTAATTAATCTAAGCATGAGCTTTTGAATGGAAAGATTCCGGTTCCGTTTGGTAAGTCTCTTAAATTATAGTTTTACTTATTGATTTAAGTATATTGTTTGTTTTAAATTTTCAAATCATAATTCTATACTTATTTGTCAAAACTCAATTTAAAACGTAATCATTATTTTTCAAAATTCATAACCAAATACATAATTCAAAACTCAATTCAAATCAATATTTTAATATTTTAAATATTTTAATTTTGTTAAGATTTTAAATATTTTAATATTTAAATATGTTACGATTTTTTTAATTTTTTGAATATTTTTAAATATTTTAATTTTTAAATATTACGATTTTAATTTTTTAAATTTTAAAATATTTTATAAAAATAAATTCAAACTCTATTTTATAAACATATTTTTAAATATTTTAATGTTTTTGTTATGTATTTGGTTACGAGTATAGAATTGTGAAAGTAGTATGTAGTTTCAAGTTATGTGTTGTGAAAGTAATGTATTTTGTTATGAGTTATAACAATTTGAATCAAATTTTGAAACCCTTTTCAAAACTCATAACCAAACAAATTTTCTTACTTCACATGTCAAATCAAACTTTCAAAACTCAATTTCACACTCAATTCAACACTCTATTCAAAAATCATAACCAAACAAATTGTCATACTCAAATCATAATTTCAAAACACACAAACTCAAAATACAACTCATATTCTCAAATCATAGTTAGAAAATCTTACCAAACGGAGCCTCATTTTCATTCCATATTCATTAGCAAAGTTATTTCCCTTAACCAATTCTTTGTTAAGTTCTCAAAATCTAATTAACGAAGCTTGAAAAACATGCTTGTTTTCCCTGTTGTTGAACTTATATTAACTTAGAATCACGAAAAGGTGAGTTTGGGGCAAGAATGGAACCAGTGGAAGACTATAAAAGGTTATGATCTCTCTGTTTTTGTAAATATTATTGCTTGTCATAAAATTTTAAATATATATATATATATATAACATTTTATATATAAAATGACCTCTTAGTATAAAAAATATATATCATTCTTTTTTCATTTTGAATTTTTTTTCTATTTTATATGGAAAAAAAAAAAAATCTATTCATCCTATTAGAAATTATTTCTATGGTATTTAATTTTTTTTATGTATATATCATATATATATATATACATGTGTGTTTTGTGTATATAATGAAAAAAATTATTTTCCTTTTAATCTCTTTGATAATGAAATTCTGATTCCGCTCATAGTTTTAGAGAAACCAACATGCATCGAGAAATGTGTTCATTTTTTATTATTTCAAAGAAACCAATGATTAAATCTTTTCCAAAAACATGTGATTCACTCAAGTATGTAATTCAGTCCCACTTGACACGTATTTCCATGCAAACAAAAGTACAACATACATAATGAAATAAATAAAGCGTAAAGTTACAAATTATGAATTAATTGTAGTTATTCAATAAAAATGAAATAAGACATGCAAATTCAAATTAATCTATGATCTACACCATACGAATGAGGTAAACAATAGTTCGGCGATCAGACCTTGGGGCGCCCATCCGGAGTTCAAAGGTAAGGCGGTGATAAGATATATAATGCACTGCAAATCAATTTCTAAATTCAATTATTTAATCTCATTAAATCCATTTTATTTAACCTACTCGCACAAATTAAAGTAAGTAAAACAAACTTGAAATCAATAACCAACAGGACTCAATAACTTGCTAACCAGGCAATAACTTGACCTTGCGAACGTATACTAAGGTCAAGTTTGGCATCTTTTAAAAAATTTAAAAAGTCAAAAAATCACTATCCTATTTAAGTCACATCATCTTATTTAAGTCACATCACTTCAAACCCAACTCAAATCCAACCCATATTTCATAAAAAGTCAAAAAGTGCACTTATTTAGTCTTCCCAAACTTAGCCTAAGGCTTATTTTGACAATAAGTTAAAAAAGTTAACGTTTTGATTTTTTAATTTTTTTAGTTAGAAGAAGCCAGCTTTTTTGTCAAAAAAATATCCAAAAAGTTAAATAATTAAAAAATTAATTTTTTACTAATTTCTCAAAACACTTCTATATCCAAAACGTAATATAATACTAGTTCTTACCCTAATCAAAACCCTTGCTCACTTTGAGTTACGTGTCAGAAAGAAATTTCATCTTCAACCACTGAGGCTACTACTCGACCAACTACATAGGGGGTGTTTGGCAATCAGAGGTTGAGGCTATTATAGCCTCTTTTGGAAAATTAGCCCAAAAGCTATCACTGCAGCACCTTTTTACTGATTTTCAAAAAATAAAAAATAAAAAAAAATAAAAAAAATAGGCTGCTGCCCAAAATTACCATTTTGTCCCTTTATATCAATTTTAAAAATAAAAAGTTAGAGATAAATCTGTCATTTTAAATTTAAATATCATTTCAACACACTTTCTAATACAACAACTCAACTAAAAATTCATCTTATCTTCCCAAACACAAAACTAAAATAGCCTACTAAAATAGCCAAAAAACCAAATAGCCTACTAAAATAGCCACTTCCCAAACGAGGCTATAGTGTTGGGGGTGTCTTAACATCCAGGTAGTGGATCTACTACATTTCTCAAGCATACCAAATCACAGTACTAGCAAGAAGCTTGTAACTCTAGCCAAGCCCATAAAATCAACACCAGCAGGACATGCTCGAAAATCAACAACACTAAGACAAGCTCGAAAATCAACTAGGTGTATGGGTCTTTTGAGAAGTGGATTATAATCCACTTCTCAAATTATAACTCATTTCCTTCTCTCATAAAAAGTTGATTATAATCAATTTTAATCAACTTTTAACCAAAAAGTTGATTATAACTATCTTTTCAAAATAGCTCATAGTAAACACCACAACCTGATTATTTAACACTTGTTCAGTTATCACTTTTCATACTTGAAATATTTTCCAACACTTGGCCATTTTTCTAAACAATTCCTCTTTCTGTCTAATTTTACCAAATTGCCCCTATGACTATAATAGAGGTAAATCTATTTCCACATATCAAATCCTCTTAGTGCACATCATTTCTCTAGACATACATTTGATGAATTTGAAATCTTATAGTTTGCTCAGTTCACATCCTACCATATCAAAAATGTCCTCATCTTCTTCATCATTCAAACCCTAACCCTAGCTCCCTAATTCTTATCTTATTCATTCATTGCCAACCAACCACCACCTTCTTCGCCAAAAACTTGTACTGCCACCACCATTCATTATTCTACCGTCGTCGGCTACCATTAGCAATCTATTTACTCCACAACATCTAGTTTTGCTACCCACTATTTCTTTCTAAACCCTAGGTGTAGCCCCCATATCTACACCGCCCTATTTGCCATGAATATGGGGTCTTTCAGTGCAGAGCTTAAGGAAGATGACGTTGGAGACAAAGTTGAAAAAGATAGTGCTACAGAAAGAGTAGTGGAAGTCACCGCCACCAAGGAAGTAGTGAGTGAATACAACTTAGGAATTAGAATTTTGGATGAGGAAGATAAGGTTATTTTGATTATTTTATTTTTGGACAAAATTGTAATAAAAAAAATAATTCATTAAGTTTGTACACAAAGAGTATATAGTGTGTGGAAATAGAAATTTTTTTTTTTTTTTGATCAGCAGTGTGTGGAAATAGAATTATCCCTATAATAGTAATATATTCAAGTGTGAAATGACCAAAATGTTGATAAGGACCAAAACTTTACCCCTAAGGGTCCAATTATCTAAATCACAAATTACCAAAATGCCCTTAAGGCACAAAATACTATTTGACCTTCCATTAACCCCAAGTTAATTTCCCTACTTTTGAAAGACTATTTTACGACTAATGGATCAAAATTACCCTTTTGGTCTTGAGTCTAAAATTCATAAAATAATCCAAATAAGCCATAAAAGTAACTTAAATCCTAAAATAATAATGGGAACATACATTTTCAAGAAAACAGTAAACAAAACTAGTTAGTAAAATGTAAGAAAAATAGCAAATCGCACTCAAATCAAGCCATCTTCTAAACTAGATCATTTAAATCCATGGTTAGTCCAACTAAATCATTTTTTCCAATTTCTTAACATTTTAATGATATACTAGAAAATCAAAGTGACCAAATCAGCATACTCTTTACATCAATAGTCATGGAATATGCCATTGATAACACTTTTTAGGTTTGAACATGAAAAGCCCTAATTTCATATTTACTAGTTTCATGATTTCATTCAAAATATGACAATATGAAATCAACATAATAGCACACTTTTTGGGGTTTCATGGCATGATTGACATTTTAACAATAAAATAGTGATTTAAACTAGAAAATTTGGACCCTTGACTTAATCATTTCTTAGCTTCTTTTTTGGTTGCCGAATGTTGATAGCTCCATCTTCAATATATTTGTCAAGAATGGCATGGAGTTCTTCATCATTGCAATCTATGGATGGCATGACTTCGAATAAGCCATCCCTTTCCCTCTTTCTATTAGAAGAAGATTCCTTTCAATATGAATGGCTCTGGGCTGCCATGGCTTGATGGGTCATCTATGTTGGAATGTCTCCAGTTGCAGGCAACAGTAGACATTTTTGGACAGATATAGCAGTCTTCCTTGTTGAATCAAGGAGTGTAGTAGACTATGAGATCCTCAAGTTTTCCAACAAAGCATGATTCTTCTTAAGAATTTTGTGGATGGAAAAGTTGACAAGAACAGCCTCATCATCATCATCATAATAATCTAGGCTGCATCTCAGAATCTTCTGACATACTCCAGCAACCCCTCTCTGAGCTGACGATTGGTGCTATTAAGGTCAATAACAATGACCTTCTCGTCACTGTGAAAATACTTTTTATAGAATTTTTCCTCCATTTTCTCCTGTTTTTTAATGAACCTCGAAGCAAGATTCATGTACCAAGTGAATGTACAGTCCGTGAGGAATTTTGAGAACTCCCTAAGTTGAAGCTCTCTATCCCTGACATGGGGACTAAGAGAGTTAAAAAATAGCTGATATGCTCTTTTACATTGCATTTATGTTCAGCATAGAGAACAAATGTAGGACTGTCATACTTCTTTGGATATCCAAGGATATGGATGCTGATGAGAAAAGGGACTAACTTCATCAACATTTTTTTTTCTTGAATGTGTAAATGCCATGCCATTCAATGCAACCCACACATTGGATTTGACCCTTTAAGTATGTGAATCATTGAGATTCAAGTTGGCAATAAATCATTTTTTCCACAAGTCATTGGATTCCATCTTATATTTATCGAGGGACATATCTAGGGACCATGGAAATCCAAATGACCAAATTGAATACCCACAATTGCCAAATAGAAATTGATTCACAAAACAGAAACAAACTGAGAGGATAATTTATGAGTAAATTGGGCCGAGTTGAGTAATGGGTCGTTCTATGGGCCATAGTAAGAGGGGCTTAGTAAGTGGCACAGTCCAGATGCTAGTTCAGTCCAGGTATGGAAGGGACCTAGCATGTGTTAAATCGGTCCACGAATAATCACGGTCAGCACGGTCGGAGTAGAGAAAGTTAGCTCGGTCACGGTATTCGAAGCTGAGGTATGGTGCTTTCACTTGATGGACCTCGCTCAGGTTGGCGCGGTGGAAGCTTGCTGAGGTTAGTTCGGTCTTAATGGGCACAACCGAGGTACAAACAGATAAAGGAAAGGAAGGCATAGCTCGGTCTAAGTTGTCATTTCAACATGACAATACTAGCTCGGTCGTTTGGTCGTACCACCGAGCTAGGACTACCTCACTTGGTTTAAGCAGTGAGGGGGGTTGAAAGATAAACATTATCTTTCAGGAGTGTGACTCCTAGGAGGACTCTACATGGAGGAATAAGAGTCCTACTAGGACTGTGCCACACAGAACCTATAAAAGCTCATAACATCACCTATGGAGAGGTAACACAACTTTGATTCTCGAATACACAGAGCTTTTTGCTTATTTGTCTATTTTGCTGACTTAGGCATCAAAGAGGTATCCGGCACACACCCACCGGCTAGCTCACGTATGTATTTTCAGGGAGTAAAGCGACGACGTTTGGAGGAGCGCAGACTTGATCAACAGGATTATACGAGGAGATTATTCTTACTCGTACACAAACAATAAAAAATAAAAATAAAAAAGAGCTGCCACTTAATTTTTATGGAAAAACTAGGAAACCCTAACTCCATGTTAATTTAGGCATCGAAAAATAAAAAATAAAAATCAAAACTTGATTTGAGAGTTTAGGTACAAAAAGAGAAGATCATTGATTGAACACCATTTTCACCCAATCTAAGATTGGCCTATACTAGTTTATTTTTTGAGATTTATTTCCATGTCAAATTCATATCTCAATTAAATTCACTTATGCTTTTAAACTAATCCTATCATATATGTTGTAGATACTCCATTTTGAATGACTATAATGCTTAGCCCCACTTGGAAAACATCGCCCTATGATATACTCGAGAATGATTGAAGACTTTCGATTTGACAGCTCTAATCCAAAATTGAATGCACCAAGACTAACTTCAGTTCACCCTAACATCCCAAGAAACCTATTCACAACCAATTTGAGGCACATTGGACCCCTACTGTCCAATTCCTTTCTATTCTCTCTTCACCTTGCACAAGTCCAAAAAATTGTACTACCTTCTTTGCATCATTTTATAAACATTAGAATTTTTAAAACTGATCTATAGAATTTTCAAAGATCTTTCTAACGATATAAAATTCGTCAAAATCTACTTTCAAACAAAGTTTTAGTAGACATTTTCAGATCAATCATTGGTTTTTAACAAAGAGGATAAAATAGTTTTTCCACAAAATTTACAGGCTAGACTTGGACCGGGCTTTGTCTATTTTATTTTGGGCCTATTTTAATGGATTAATTTTTGGATAAATGGGTGGCCCAAACCCAAAGCCCGTTTTGAAAAATGCGACATCACGAATGGTCAGATTGACCATGGGCCCAATTTTCTAGGCTACTGGATGGCAAGACTGGCTCCGTCCCCTTATTTTTTGCAACAGTGATTTTCCCCCTTTTGCCCCCGCTGCACAGTTGGCCTTATCTGTATCCGAATTTGTGCAATCCCATATCATTTTTTGAGTAGAAAATCCCTTCTACAAGAGTTTTTATAAACCCCCTTTCACCTTCATTTATTTTTGTTCAAGATTTGAGTTCAAGAAGTTCAAGAATGAAGTTCCAAATAATTCAAGTGTGGAGCACCAATCTGCAGTGACTTGGCCGAGTTTTAGGCCAAGTTTGGCTATCCTAAATAAGTACATACTTTTTATCTTTTTATCTTTTTTCCATCACATCATCTCTCTACTTTTCTGCACATCTTTTCGTAAAAAGACAAAAAATGCACTTATTTAGGTCATCCCAAACAACCCCTTAGTCTTTGTGACATTCATCCAGAGGCGAGTTTGGAGTTCTTCCTAGCAAGGAGAAAAACTAAGGGTAGTAAAGCGTTTCCCATTGCGGTTCCACGCTTTAATAGTTTTGTTTTCTGCCTTTTTCTTTTAGTTGTATGGGCATGACCCATATATGATCAAGTCACTATTGGCTTGGTTGCATATAGGTTAGCCATTCATTTTGTTTAT
Source organism: Camellia sinensis (assembly GCF_004153795.1). Classification (NCBI taxonomy): domain Eukaryota; kingdom Viridiplantae; phylum Streptophyta; class Magnoliopsida; order Ericales; family Theaceae; genus Camellia; species Camellia sinensis. The sequence continues at coordinate 98,959 of NW_021028914.1, forward strand.
CCATCATGCATCCCTTTTTCCTGTCTATCCCTTTCTAGTTTATTTTAGTATTTCCCCTCTCTTCCCATATTATACTTTTCCCATTCTTTTATTTATTGCCACCTATCATGCATAAGTCTTACCAATTTTGAATTTAAAATTATCAAGATGATAAGTAGAGGCCGACCTTGAGTCGGGCAAGATCGATGCATAAAATCTACCCACTTCATACCTAAGTCCCTGAATCGAGTCCTCTGGTGATAGGACCTTTATATACGGAGTTATTTTACAGTTCTTGTACCTTAAAACCAAGTAGCGGTTTTGAGTTTGATTATTGATTGTTTGGTAACTTAGCCTATGTGGAAAAATGATAAAAGGTCTATGCACACCATGTGGCGGATCTAAGTGGGCTTCAATAAAATACTATTTGACCGAATTTTCAATAATCTTATGGGTTTTATACATAAGATGGGCAAACGAGGGAATAAGAAAGTTATAAGCCAATTGCACCTCCTCCCAAGGTCGGTTGCTTTTACATATGTAACTCACAAAAGAAAGGATTTTATCTCTTTTTTTTTCTTTTTTTCTTTTTAAATAGCATTAGTATATTAGTATAGTTAGATTACAATTGAAGGGCTGTCATTGCTCCATCAACTCGAACCTTTGACCTCCCACTCACTACACCCTAAGGTGTAACTACTAGACCATTGGGCCACACCCCAATGTTTCCAAAATTGTTTTTTAAGAAAGTTCCCTAAAACTTGGACAATTACAAAAAAATGACAACTTTCCAAAAAGAAGGAGATTTTACCAACAACTTGAATATTTCCAAAACACTTTTTGTTTGAATAAAATGGAATCAACCTAATATAAGCTATAAAATCTTTCAAATACAAGCAGTTTCATAGTGTACAACAATTATATTACATAAGGTAGATGGTTCTCTCCAATTGGGTTTCCCAACTAGAAGGTATTGTTGGGCCTTTATGGGCCCATTATAGAGCCCGCATTGATCATCCGAGCCGTTTAATATATAGGGGTTGTCAAGTATTTCATTCCTACAAAACATCATGTTAATCAAATATCAATAAGCACTTGATCAAATTATATTTGTGTTACCAATTTATTTTAAAATTCATACTTACAGTTGACACAAATGTGATTTGATCAAGTGGCTATCGATATCCGATTAACATAATTTTTTGCAAGGATAAAGTACTCGATGAGCTTTACATATTAAACAGTTCGAATCATTGATGTAGGCTCTATAGTGGGCCCACAGAGGTCCAACAACATCCTTCAGTCTGATTTGGACTGGAGAAAAGCGTATCCCAATACATAAAATATCCGAAACATGCTATTAATAAGAAATAATACAAATACATACAAAAAGATACAAAAGGAGGGAAGAGCACTTATCAGGTACTCCTCCGCACCAAAGTCATAAAAACCAAGTTAGCAAATTATATATATATATATATATGACCTAAAGCATGAAACTAATGCAACAACACATAAAATGAACACCTATAGCCTGGTAGGTGCTAAACGTGGCATATGAGCGTAAAACCATGGCTTTTCACATTTAAAACAATCAAATACCACATAATGCAACAATGAGAATATCTAGTCAATGGGTATATTGGGCCTAGATGCATGATAATCATGTCATGTGATTAAAACTAATGGTACAATGCAAAACAAGTAGCAAAAGTAAGAAAATAATGATTAAAACTACTCTAAATCATGGAATATGCATGAATATGACTTAACCATTATCAAAAGAAAAAATCTTGACTCAAGTATATGAAAATAATAAGAAAACTATAACCTAACCGATAGTTTGGTAGTCAAACCGAAGAATACAAGAGAAACTTGAAAACAAGGCCCCTGGGTGTTTCCCCCAGGCCTTGGAGCTCTCAAGGCACATTTTGGATGTTCAAATACTTCAAGAAGGTCTCCTTTTTTTAGGGTTTTGGGAGAGCTATGAATTTTTGTGTATTTTGGTAGAGGTTTGATGTAAAAAAATGGTAATCAATGTTTCCTTTTCACTAAAAACTAGACAAGGTTTTAGTTAAATCCAATGCATTGATTACATATTACTAAATGCGTTGTAAGGGCATTCTCTTACTAATATGTTCTTTTTTTTTCTTCTTTAGATTTATAATTAGTATTGTTATACATGTAATTATATTTTGTGTTGCAGCGATTTATCAAGTACTAGATTGAAAGGAGAAATACCAAAGGAAATTGGAAAACTTACTTCTCTTACTGAATTGTAAGATTATTTTCTACTATTTCGCTCAATTGGCTTACTTAATCCTTCTTTATAATTTGAAGTTTGATCGTGAAATAGATGTAGACATTCTTTTTAAGAGGAAAGTTCAATTCAGAGCTTAGATATAGGGTTTTGAGGCAAAAAAAATGCTTTTTCACTTTCTTCTTCATTCCATGAAAGGATGAAATTGTTGTTTAGGATATTTCATACAAGTCATTAGAGCAATGAGACGTGACACCTTCTCAAAACTCAATAAATTTTTCTTGCTCTCCGTTGATATGACTATGTACTATGTCAAATTAATGCATTAATTAATTTCAAATTTTTGGAAGTGCTACAATTCCACAATTCATTTTCATAGTTTTCTTAGTTAATTTTGCGTAGAGCACATGAAATGCAGACAATGTAGTGTAATTAGGAAAATTTTACATTCTAACATGGTTCTTATTGTTATGCATTTTTTTATGAAGATTAACTACTTTCACAAATTGTTACCATCGAATTTCAAATGAACTTATGTTGAGAAAAATAGACGATGGGAGAGCGCATGTAGTCTCACATCTATATTTCTTCATATACTCTTTGTTAGGTAATTTCACCAATTCATTTACCTCCATGAAAAAATAATTATTTTTTTAATGAAAAACCTCTCAGCTTGATTGGTTTGATTTTCAAATTAGGTTTCCCTTCTTCTTTTTCATCTTTTCCCCAAAGAATCTACAAACGAATTTAGTGAATAAAATGAAAAATTAAAAAAATTAATCTTTTCCCGTATGATTCTCCCATATTTTGGGAAGAAAATAATTTCTAAAGATTAAAAAAAAACTTCTTTTTGTATTTATTTTCATAAAGCCAGTTACTATTATTAAAAAAAAAAAATAGAAAACTTATCCTTAAAAGGTTGGAAACATTTTGGAAAAAGTCGATGGAAAAAGCTAACAAAAATAAGACAAAAATAACCTCTAAAAGTTAGTCAATTTTTTGTTTTCAACATTATTTTTCAAAAAGAATTTATTGTTTTTAATTTTTAAGATCTTCTAGTTTGGACCGACTTATAAAGTATAAACAAATTGACTCAAAGTTCAACCAAAAAAAAAAAATTGCTAAAAGCAAAAACAAATATGTCAATTTATAAACTAATCAAAGTACCATTATTTTGTATGACAAGATTTAGCTTATTATTACCGTTAGACCATGATGAACTCATCATGCACATTTTTGTACCACTGAACGGTCTCAGCTCCATTGAACGAGAAGACTATCAAATGCATGACACATATGGCGTTTGATGTAACTTTTGATTGACAACAATTCTTTCTCTTCGTTATTTATTTCTTTTCTTTTTTCCTATTTTCTCTTTCAGAAGTGACAATGAAATTTTATTTAATTTTGTTGCCACAGATATCTGGATGATAACAGGTTTAGTGAGATTCCATCTTGGTTACAAAATTTGTCCATGCTTTCAATTATGTAAGTTGTGTAATCATGTTGAAGCGTATTTAATTTCAATTTACTTTTTAAATATATTTTCCCTACCTAACTAAGATCATCATTGTCATGTATAATGTGTAAAACCCTAACAATGCTATGGGTAATAAAAATGAACATGTTAGGGTAATTTAACATTTATGATGCATGTAAGGTTTTATACACTAACATTGCCTATCTATGATGAACAGTGTCCTTGATGGTAACTTACTGGGTGGACACATACCAACTTTCTTTAGTCAAATGAAGTCGTTGGTCACTTTGTGAGTTTGCATCATAACGTCTTTTTCTTTTTCTTTTATCATATAGGCTGTTTTGCATCATTCATTGGTTCAATATCAGCAAATTAAATTCGAAATGGTCTATCTTTTTTTTATTAGTGTTTGCATTTAAAGATTACCTCATCTATCTATCTATTTTCTATGAGACATTCTACAATACATATACTCTTTTTTTTTTTTTTGGAGTGGAATGCACAATATATCTGATTATAATTTTTTTGTGATCTTTAGTTATGAGTTAAGTAATGTATAGTTATGACTTACTATAATTGTTGAAAATATTTTTTAGTTATAAGTTATTATGGTTTATGATCATGATTATGACCTAACGAAGTTGTTTTTTTATTATGACTAGTGGTCATTAGTTGTGATTCATTGTGGTGTTTTTAGTTAGGAATGAATGTAACTTAGTTATAAGAGGAAGTGATGTTTACATATATATAACCCAAAAAGCAGCGTCTATTATAGAATTTTGGTCATACAACATCCAATGGGAAATGAGGTAATTTATTACCAGTCAATGGGAAGTTTTCAAACATTACATCACAATTGGAAGAACCAAAATTAATTACAAAATATGGAATCTTTTGGTAGAATTATGAAATTACCATGGTCACTTTTAGTTTTCTTTTACAAATAACCCTAGCCACGTCTTCCGTCACTGCCATCACTTCCTCCATTCTCCCTCACTACTCCCAACCGCCTCTGCTCACCCTAGTCCTCTCTTACCTATTGTGGCCAGCCCTACCTCTTCTTCATCCACAGCTGCCACTCTTCTACCTATTCTCTTGATCTATGCCACTCATCTACTCACTTTCACCAACCTAGACTATAACCACCAAACCCAGCACCCTAGTCGATATCCAAGCCAACTAACTGGATAACAAGTAGCGATTAGGATCCATTCAATGGTAGTATAAACAAGTGTGGCTGGTACTTATAAAGATTTATGCGCATTGGAACATATTCAATTTGTTTACAATCGTTGAATTGAATAGCCAATTATTGGGCAGCAATGGGTGCAAAATAGTTATTCATAGTTAAAAAGGTAAATCTAGAGATATTTGAAGAGAGTATCTATCACATAACAAGTCCACAAAACTCCTAAGAAGATGAAACATCCATGGGTCATGGGCAGTCATGGGAGTTAAGAAAAAAAAAATGTGCAGCTTCTTGAAATGCAAGAGACACTAGCACCATTACTGGAACAACAAATGCGAGAAAGAAAAGGGAAACAAGTCAACACCTGAGAAGGAAAGAAATATCACGGGTCGTTGTAAGCAATCACAAGCCACTACAACCTAAAAAAGCTTTAGGAATCAAATGTTTGTCTCAAAAAGTGAAAATTTTGTTGTAAAAAATATTTGAGGACCAATTCCTGTCGTCATGAAAGCTGTCATTTAAAGGTCATCCCCAAAGTCAAAGAAAATAGCTTTTAGCGATAGAATAAAATGCACTTGTAGGGATAACTTAATTTGGTGCCAAAAAGTTTACTTTTTGAGAGAAAAAAAATGGTCTCAAAAGAATAGTTATTCATCACTAAATGTCCAATTTTATTGTTAAAAATACAACATTTCATCCCTAAAAAATTATTTTGTCCTTAATTTTTTGTCTCAAAAACCTGAATACGTTGTAGTGAGTAGTTAAAGCATTGCGTCTATAAATAGAAGGCCAATTAAAGGAGAAATGAACCTCTAGACTAAAAATTTGGACTTATTGTTATATTTTCTTAGTAGTTTTTCTCACTAGTTAGGAGTGGGTTCAATTCTAATAACCATAGGAGGAACTTCAAAGATATGAGTAGAAGTAGCAAGCTAGTGTGATCTTGAAATTGTATTGTTCATTCAATCAATTCTAACTTTGCTTTTAGTAATTATGTTGTTCACTAATTCAATTTCTTTTCACTTTATTTCCTTTTACTTTCTTTTTACTTTTAATTATGTATTACTTGTCCTCGATGTTGGCACATTGAGACAAAAGAACCGTTTAGACATTCATCTAGTTTTTAATTAGCTTAGGTTTAAATCTAAAAAGGTTGTTCAACCTTTTCTACTCTGTCCAAATTATAATTACGTCATTCAAAGGCATTTCAAAGCCAACATTTTTTTTGGCACACCTGATAGAACACACATTCTAGTGCTCCATGACAAGGACAAAGAGATAATAAGAAGTTATATTTTTAACAATGTGCAAGATGTAGGGAGAGAACCAGAGGTTGCTATAAATGCCTTGAACATGGAAGTTTCCTTAAAATAATAATAGATACGCTAGTGATAATGTTGGTTAGTAAATTCATAACATTTCTAACCTAAATGTGGTTTCGAACTAAGTTTTATTCTAGATAGGGCCAATTATAAAACAACTTAGCCAACAACTAATGAGTTATGTTAATAATTTGGCAACTAATTTGTTGGAGAGGTAACATCCCCTTGATCACCATTTCTCCAGATCATAGAGAATAACTTGTTACCATTTCAACAAAGAATGAATGGACCTTATAGAGAGCATCATTGCCAATATATGGTTAGAGATGGCCGGAGTTTGGTGAGGAACCAAACCCGAAAGGAAAAAACAGAAGAACAGATCACAGACAAGAGAACCAAAAACAGAACAAAGAACTAAACAATGTAACAAACCAACAGATTAGCAAACCTTAGACCACCAACAGACCAACAGAACCAACAAATGTAACAAACAAACCACCAGCCCACAAATTTCTAGCTCAAAACAGATTAACAGCCCATAGCAGAACACCATCGACCCAAATTAACAACCTACCAGCACTCCACCTTATATCAGTTCAGCCTGTACTTTTGCTACCATTAGCACGTAACCACAGCAGTTCTGCACTCCACATTACAGCAATTCATCAGAGCACTTAACCACAGCAATTCTGCACTCCACATTACAACCAAACACCAACACAAATACACCAAGAGACCAGCAAACTATTAACTTGATTCTTCCCACAAAAACAAAAACACAAATACACTAATGATCTTTCCCACAAAAACAAATACATAGATACCCTGATGATCCTTCCCACACTTAGATTCTTCTCATACCACAACCTCAATAGCTTGGTCCTTCTCATTCTACAAACTCAGAAAAGTCATTGAACTTCTGTTTTGAGCTCCAGACAATAACCCAGCCCTTTTATAAGACCAAAATGCACCAGTCTAGAACTAGAACCTTCACCCTCCATTCCTGATACAATATTTCACCTGAGGCAGATTAAAGGCCAAGTCGTTGATGGAGAAATCAACCTGGAGTTTCGATGCTTTGAACCACATAGCAACTCTAACCTTCACTAATTCACACAAAGCTTCCAGATTTGGTTGAGAACCATTAAAAACACAGTCATTTCTGTGCTTCCATGTGGTCCAGAGAGTGGCCAAAGGGATTGCCATCCTGATTTTCTTCTCCAGTTTCTGCATTACACACCCGGACCACCATTCCAGCAAACCATGCACCGATCCTGGAATCACCCACTGCAATCCCCACCAGTGGATAATATTTGACCAAAGCAGCCACACAAAAGGGCAGTTAAGCATAATATGTTCCACAGATTCAACCTCAATATGACAGAAAACACAGACAAGATTTGCATTGCCTATGAGAATTCCAATTCTATGAAGGAAAGAAGATGTTTTAACCTTACCAAGCCAAGCTAACCACCCGAAAAATTGCACTTTTGGGGGCGCAAAGTTGTTCCAAATTGAGGCAGCCACTGGAATTACATTTCCCAGAGAAGATTCAGACCATTTATAAACAGAAGAAACAGAAAAGAGCTTCGAGGAGTCTGCGCACCAAAGAAGCTCATCAGGATTGGTATTGTGCAGTGTTGGTGCAGTGCAAAGCAGACATGATAATCTATAAGCTTCTTCCTCCTCCCAAACCATCAAAGATCTTCTAAATCCCAGGTTCCAACCACCATCCTATGCCCTTCTTTCAAAAAACACTCTAACCACACCATCTTTATCATTAGATAATAAGAAGAGCCTAGGAAATTCATCCATTAAGCAAACATTACCCACCCATTTGTCCTTCCAAAAAAGAGCTCTTCTCCCATCCCCCAGAACTATCTTAGAATTATTCATATAGAATTGATGCAGCTCTGAATTGGAATGAACAACATGACTTATATCAGTCCAAAGTTTTGAACCTCTAGCAAGCAGTTTTGGGAACCATTTACCATCCACTGGCACATATTTTGCACAGATCACTTCCTTCCAAAGCGAATGATTCTCCGCACGAAATCTCCACCACCATTTTAATAGTAAACACTGATTCAAAGTTTTAATCCTCCTCACACCTAACCCTCCTAATTTCTTATTTTTAGTAATCACCTCCCACCAGACCATGTGAACTTTTCTTCTAAGGTCAGAGCCACCCCAAAGAAAAGTTGATTGCAATCTCTCAATCTCCTTAGCCACTCCAATCGGAATTCTAAACAAAGATATATAATAGATAGGTAAAGAGGACAAAACAGATTTGATTAGAGTTAGGCGCCCGGCAAAGGATAGCAGCCTTCTCTTCCAAGAGGACAATTTCTGTTTGACCTTGTCAATAACAGGTTTCCAGGTACTCCTCCAGGTAGGATTTGCCCCCAAAGGTAGTCCCAAATATTTGAGAGGCAACTTTTGGTTAAGACAATATAAAGAATCAGCAAACTCTTGCACTATTTCCTCATCCACCCCAACACCACAAATGACACTCTTGTGATAGTTAATTTTCAAGCCCGAAGCAATCTCAAAACATCGTAGAATTCTTTTGATGTTGGTCACCTCCACTCTATTTGCACCACAAAACATAATCGTATCATCCGCGAATTGCAAATGCGTGACTCTAAGGCCATTAGAACCCACCTCAGCCCCTTTAATTATGCCCAACTCCTTAGCTCTACTCAGTAAAATATTGAGGCCCTCTGCAACAATGTTGAATAAGAATGGTGACAACGGATCTCCTTGTCTAAGACCTCTTTGTGGACAAAACTCAGATGTTGGTGACCCATTAACTAGGACAGAGATCTTGGCAGAGGAAACACAAGCTCTCATCCATCTAACCCATCTAGATCCAAAGCCAAACTTCGACAACATATCAAATAAAAACTTCCAATTAATCGAGTCATAGGCCTTTTCAAAATCCAACTTAAGCACCAAACCTTTTCGGTTAGACCTCTTCCACCCATCCACTATTTCATTAGCTATCAAAATCCCATCTAAGATATTCCTTCCCCCAAAAAACGCTGACTGGGCCTCACCAATAATCTTGGGCATCACCTTTTTCAATCTGTTAGCTAACACCTTAGCTAAGATTTTGTACAAGGATCCAATCAAGCTAATAGGCCTATATTCATTCAAGTAAGAAGGACTTGAAACTTTTGGAATTAGGGCGATAAAAGAGCTATTAATTCCACTAACCAGATTAGCATTCTGATGGAACTCCCTCATAAACTGTAATACATCAACCCGCACTATTTGCCAACATTTCTTAAAGGACATGTTGAACCCATCAGGCCCAGGAGCCTTATTTCCATCACAACACTTTATAGCATTCCAGATCTCCTCCTCTGTAAAATCTGCCTCCAATTGTGCCACAGTTTGAGCACCTCCTATACTCTTGAAAGGGCCAGACAATTTGGGACGGACTTTCCAGTCTTCCGAAAATAGCCTCATAAAGTGAACTAGAACTGCATCTCTAATTTCCGAAGGCTCTTCAAGCAACATACCATTCATTGATATTGAACACAGAGAATTCCTACTATTTCTGCTGCATGCCATTATATGGAAGAACTTAGTGTTTTTATCCCCTTTAGCTGCCCAGTTCAAACGAGATTTTTGTAACCAAATCCATTCCAACATTTTACTTAACTTCCAAACTTCACCCCTCACTTCCTTTCTTCTAATCAATTCTGTATCAAGTAATGGTCTTTCCTCAGCTAACAAATCCAGCGAATGAGCCTTATCTTCCACACTTTTCAATTTTAATTCAATCCTTCCAAACACCTCCACATTCCACTTCTTAAGAGCCTGTTTCAGTGCCTTAAACTTCATAAGGCACTTGTATCCTGCCCATCCTGTCACACCAAGTTCTGACCAACTTTGTTGAACAAAGGGAATGAATTTTGGATGTAGAATCCAAGCATTAAGAAACCTGAAGGGTTTAGGGCCCCAGTCCCTCTCATCCTCCATTAAAATAATAAGACAGTGATCAGATAACAATCTAGGAAGTCCCCATAGTTTGAAAGAAAAATTCTGCACCCATTCATAATTAAGCAAAAATTTATCGATTCTGCTCCATTTCTCCCTTGCTTGAGAGTTACACCACGTAAACTTCCTCCCTAACAGAGGCATATCTATCAACTCTAATTGATCAATCATGTTATTAAAATCCCTCATTCCTCTATCCCTTCTTGAACACCCTATTCTTTCTGAAATACTCCGGATTTCATTGAAGTCCCCCCCCCAGACACCATGGCCCCATAAAACTAGCTTTCAACCTTACTAGAGAGTCCCACGTCTCTTTCCTTTTGCCCACCTCATTAGGACCATACAAATTTATGACAACACAATCAAAATTGGAAAATAATGTACCTGATAATAGGATGAAATTTTGTGTACTGCAGCAAGCCTTCAGTTGAAATACTTCAGGGTTCCAAATACATAATAGTCCTCCAGCTCGACCAATTGCATCTACACCCATATAATCAAAATTATCCCCAGGCCACATAGACCTAACCAAATCAGAGTCCACTGCTGGCTTCTTAGTTTCTTGAAGTAACACAATATCCACTTTCCTATCTAAAAGACTTTTCTTGATCCTCCTCCTTTTTTCAGGTCTTCCAATTCCTCTCACATTCCAAGATTGTATCTTCATGAGTATGAAAGTTACTCTTAAAACAGCTGGATATAACAGACTAGCTTTTCACTCCTTCCTTCTTCTTAGCTCTTTGTTTATCTTGAGCTTCCAACTCCTCTAACTTGCTCAGCACCTCCTCTTCTTTATCTTCACATTCTAAACCCAACGCTTTACCAATTTGTATAGAAGCCTCTGCCTCTGATAACACTCTCCGACCTCTATTATTTCCACTTGCCATGGATAATGAAATGGCCGCTACAGCTGACCTGAAGACAGCTCCTTTCCTCAAGTTTAGAGATGATGCCTCTAATCTCTTGTTGACCCCAAACTTCCCCTTAGTTTGCTTTTTCTGAAACTGAATTCTTGATACTGCTCTTTCTTTTGCCTTCAATTTCACTTTACTAGCTGGACAAGAGGGAACTTGTAATGAATGAGCCGTATAAATAGATGGACCTTGTGGGTTGTAATGTTGAATTTGAGCCTGCCAAGCAAAACTATGGGCCGACCCCTCAGAGCCATGTTGAGGATTATTATAATGAGACTGAACCAGCCCATCAGATGTAAGGGCCGGCCCAGCTAGACCACCTGCTAATTGGGCCCCATTAAGATCCACTTCAAGTTGGATACCTTGCTGATTACCAAGTGACCCACTCAGACTTCTGATAAACCCCGAGGTGTATACTTCGGCGTCTACCCTACACCTATCACCATCATCATATTGCTCATAGCTCAACCCTACCCCTGCTGGTTGACTTACGCATGCACCACCTTCCTCAGACCCATCCTTTATCATATCTGTTTCAGAAACAGCAGAGACATCACTCAATCTATCAACCCCGTCCAATTCATCTGAGTTGGCAGGTAATTCACTGTTCCCCTCTCCAACCACCTCATCTCTTAAGACTTCTTTCTTGCCCAGCTGGATATCCACATCATCATCTTCTACCTCGTGCCTACTGTTTATGTCTGAAAGCTGGTCATCTGCAAGTGCCTCTGGAATTTTCTTCCCTGCGTCCTTCCATTCGGTGGGTTGAGATGTACACTGATCAGATGTTGATTTAGAAACTATTATTTGTTCCTCACAAACCCTCACTGGGTATAATGTACCTTTGCACTCCAGATATATGATATGATTTATAGACTCCATACTTGACGTGGCTATCTTCACCTTACCACAATGAATTGAATTAAGCCGAAGTGTATCCTCATCAATGGCGAGCACTACACCCCAAGTTTCCCCAATGCTACTAAATGTTTTAAAGCTCCATAAATTCAGTGGGACTCCATAGCAGCTAAGCCAGACATATCTTTCTTGTTCAATAACCAACCCTTGTCTCCATTCTTGGACTGAATCACACCAAACATTGAGCCAATCCTGCATTCTCTGAAGTTTGGCCTTCATATCTGCAACTGATTTGAATGAGAGAACCATATCTCTTCCACCTCCCCATCTGACCGTTACTTCCCCAAATCCTCTCCTAGCAATGTCCTCCTTAAAAGTATCCATCGATGAGGATGCTTTTAATCTTACAACCACACTTTCATACAACCAACCATTACCTTCTTCATACGCCTTAATGGTTCGGATTGCTTTTGTTTGAGCTCCTTTGCCACTCACAACCTCAGCAAAAGATCTGTTCCTTTGATGACCATCGATATGTGTGAGATTAGCAGCTATGGCTTTTCTAGACTGTGGTACTTGGTTCGATCTGGGTTGTGGACCAGACGCTTTGCCAAAATCTGCCATCTTAACTCTCAATGCTCTGTCATCACACCAAAGCCCATGTGCCTTTTGAACGGCTATGTCAGCTGCTACAGAACAATTATATCTTACAAACCCAAATCGAGATCTTGTCATCTTGCGTCTCTTATTTGGGATGAAAACATCAATGACTCTCCCATAATTAGAGAATATGTTGTGTAGCCCTCTGGATACCATGGATTCTGGAAGATTATCCACAAAAATAGAGTGTATATTTGTGACTGACTTACTGATCCACTCACGCCGACCGCCATGCCGACGAACCACTGGTTGCCATCCTCCACCTTCAATCCTGTTCATGGTGTAGAGAAACCCTCAATTTCACAACAAATATTATCAATATATATCTTAATCAATGTTTTTGATATAACAATTCACAAATTTCAGAAAATATAATCAATTAAAGTGCAATCGGGCTTCCCTTTCTCCCTCATGACCAAGGAGTTGAGTTTTGGTTGAAAACAGGTTCAAGAGTAAAGTGGTCATTGAATCTAGATCTGCACTTAACTCCATACAGGGTGCTAGCTTGAAAATATGAACTTGATGAATACATTTATCTTCATTGCCACTGGTACATAGCATCCTTTCTATTAAACCTTTCACTCTTGATGGATCCAGTGTGTGTAGATAAGCTATATCTACACTTTTGCATTAGTATCAACTACAAAAATAAAATCCACAGTACAACTGAAGAAGTCCACAATATTTCCATATCCTTCAATTTATATAGCTAACGATGTTGTTTCCATGCTCGCTGCTTTGGTAAATAAGTTATGGGTCATTTAATGATATGGAGAAATTCTACTTGATGTTCATTTTCTAGAACTTCTATTTTGCTACTTGAAAGTAGACTGAAATGTTTTAATAGTGAGGCACGAGAGCAGGTTGCTTGGGTTTATCTTCCCATTCTATTGTCCCTATTTGTGGAGTTGTTTTTGTATTTCTAGCGTATAACTGATCAATTAGAGGCACCTATGTTTTGGTACTTAAAAATGGATGAGAATTTGTTGGTGATAATGATGAATTTTTGCACCCCTCAATTATTTTTCATTCCTCTGGATCTATTTCCTATCTAACATATATGTTATCTTACCTGCGCTTTAGTGTTGATACTAATGAATGGATGAGAATTTGTTGATGATGACGACGATGAATAGCTTGTGTCAGAATTCCTTTATTATTTACATGGTCTATTTAACTAGTTACGTCAAATAGCTACACTAATTCGACCGGCATATAAACATGTCAATGTAAATTTGAAACAGATAACACGATTAACACACATTGATCATGTTTAGTTCATTTAATTGTGATTCAACCATATGGTACTAAATTACATGTTAAATGAGTAGCTCTTTTTCATGGTTTGTTAGTGATCTAATAAATAGAAGTTTCAACCCTGACTATGGTAATTTAACTAACTTTATTTATTTATTTTGCTTTCTATTGATCAGGTATAGTTTGATCTTCCTTCATTTCTGTGAAGTTTATGATACCAAATTGGGTTTAACTCAACATGGTATTTAGTGCTAAGCTTATCTTTGAATCATATTTGATTTATTCTCCTCATTAATTGGTTAAGCAAGAACCCATCTGCTATTGAGTTTTGCTTTGTGGTATCTATAATGGGCTTGTTGCAATCAATTTTGATTACAGCTACTATTATACTAGAGTCATATTCATTTGTAACTGAAATGACTAGCTTCTTGCATGGATTGATAGTTGAATAAAATTTCAATCATATATCACATATGATTACTTTAATTTGTTGAAATGAGAAATGAAATTAAGCTCTACTTAACTATTTTATTCTTAGTAGTAATGTTCTGACAATCTTGTTCTCTCCCTTTGGATTTAATCCTACCTACTGTAATATGGAGAATTAATTTGGTCATTTTAACAGGTTGTGAATAAAGAACTGATAGTAATCTCTCCCCTTCTCTCTCTCTCTCTCTCTCTGATGTTAGACCCAAAAATTGAATGAAATATTATGTTGCCTTTCTTAACTCTGGCTCCTGGACCTGAAATGGGTTTTTAGTCATGCAGGAAGTCAAAAACAGGCATGAAATTCTGACCAACTTATATTTCATAGGCTTTTCAGTTTTTCGGTTATTGACTTGGCTATATTTTTTTTTTTTTCCTTTTTGGAGTATAGTTGATCCAACTTATCTACATTTGTCTGTTCTTTTGATTATTCTTTATGTCTTCTACACAAATCAGTTGGAAGTAATATTTCCAATTCTTTATTTGTCCCATCTTTTTTTCTTCTTCTTTTCTCACTCATCTCTCTCTCTCTCTCTCTCTCTCCAAAAGGAGCTATTGCTTATTCCAATCGATCAGTGAGGTGGTTACTTCATCATTTCCTGAAAAATAAAATAGGGTTGAGCTATATGCCCAATAGAAATACATTAAACCAAGTATTTAATCTTTTGAGTAAGCCCATGGCATTATTGTAACAAGATTGGATGCAAAAAAAATTTAATATCTATAATAACCATTTATTATAAGAAAGGAATAACCACCATCAAATATTTATCTCACACCAAGCATCAAAATTCATAAAGGAAAACACACCATGAGTCCCTTGTAAGAGTCCAAATTAACATACACCTTTTTGTTTAAAAATCATCCCCACATTTGCCGACTATTATACGGCAAGACATGGGCACCCAAGAAAACCATCCGTTTTTCCATTTTTGCCGACTACAATACAGCAGGACCTGTGGACACCCAAAAATATTTTTCCCACATTCATCCGGCGATAAGCCTAGACAAGGCATTTGGGCACCTTTAACTTTCCCCGCACAGGTATTAACACAACTCACTCAATTTCAAAAAAAATAGCTCTTACCCGGACTCATGTTCAATTCACACTTTCACCAAAGTTCCATTCAAATAACCAACAATCAACGCAATATGAGATAAGGAGAAATATTATATTCAAGCAAATCCATTACCAAATCCCAATTCCATGGCAACAACAATACTCACGAGTTTCACCATGTCATTATTTGTCCTATAATCGGAATCTAGGAAATTCTCAAATAAATTTACTCATTTTTGCTAAATTTTCACGTTAGGGTTTTGACTAAATTTGGGGTTTCTCTCCCATTCTTCACATATAATTAATTTCATAATCATAACACACCTATTTCGTAAAAGATTTGAGAAATTTCAAATAAAAGTTGGGTAGAAGGTGTTGTTTATACAAAATAAGAGTTTAAGTCAACCTAATCACCAAATCAAGTCTTAAATCACACTAATACCATCAATGTCTCTTCAAAACAAGAAAATACTAGGTTAAAAGTAATCCTACCTCAAAGAAGTGAAAAGAAACTCGGAGAAGCCCAAAGTTGATGAAACCTCGAAGCTCTTGGATAAAAAGAAAGCTCTTAACATGATCTACAACCTTTCTCAAAGGACCCAGGTGAGAAGATACTTCTAGGTGAGTAGATCTAAAGATCTAAGTGGGAAAAGTTGAGTTTAGAGAGAAAGAAGAGAGACTCACAGTTTGAGAGGAAAAAGAGAAGAAAAAAATGAGAGGTTTTGGGTCTAAAGATCTAAGTGGGAAAAGTTGAGTTTAGAGAGAAAGAAGAGAGACTCACAGTTTGAGAGGAAAAAGAGAAGAAAAAAATGAGAGGTTTTGGGTCTAAAGATCTAAGTGGGAAAAGTTGAGTTTAGAGAGAAAGAAGAGAGACTCACAGTTTGAGAGGAAAAAGAGAAGAAAAAAATGAGAGGTTTTGGGTCTAAAGATCTAAGTGGGAAAAGTTGAGTTTAGAGAGAAAGAAGAGAGACTCACAGTTTGAGAGGAAAAAGAGAAGAAAAAAATGAGAGGTTTTGGGTCTAAAGATCTAAGTGGGAAAAGTTGAGTTTAGAGAGAAAGAAGAGAGACTCACAGTTTGAGAGGAAAAAGAGAAGAAAAAAATGAGAGGTTTTGGGTCTAAAGATCTAAGTGGGAAAAGTTGAGTTTAGAGAGAAAGAAGAGAGACTCACAGTTTGAGAGGAAAAAGAGAAGAAAAAAATGAGAGGTTTTGGGTCTAAAGATCTAAGTGGGAAAAGTTGAGTTTAGAGAGAAAGAAGAGAGACTCACAGTTTGAGAGGAAAAAGAGAAGAAAAAAATGAGAGGTTTTGGGTCTAAAGATCTAAGTGGGAAAAGTTGAGTTTAGAGAGAAAGAAGAGAGACTCACAGTTTGAGAGGAAAAAGAGAAGAAAAAAATGAGAGGTTTTGGGTCTAAAGATCTAAGTGGGAAAAGTTGAGTTTAGAGAGAAAGAAGAGAGACTCACAGTTTGAGAGGAAAAAGAGAAGAAAAAAATGAGAGGTTTTGGGTCTAAAGATCTAAGTGGGAAAAGTTGAGTTTAGAGAGAAAGAAGAGAGACTCACAGTTTGAGAGGAAAAAGAGAAGAAAAAAATGAGAGGTTTTGGGTCTAAAGATCTAAGTGGGAAAAGTTGAGTTTAGAGAGAAAGAAGAGAGACTCACAGTTTGAGAGGAAAAAGAGAAGAAAAAAATGAGAGGTTTTGGGTCTAAAGATCTAAGTGGGAAAAGTTGAGTTTAGAGAGAAAGAAGAGAGACTCACAGTTTGAGAGGAAAAAGAGAAGAAAAAAATGAGAGGTTTTGGGTCTAAAGATCTAAGTGGGAAAAGTTGAGTTTAGAGAGAAAGAAGAGAGACTCACAGTTTGAGAGGAAAAAGAGAAGAAAAAAATGAGAGGTTTTGGGTCTAAAGATCTAAGTGGGAAAAGTTGAGTTTAGAGAGAAAGAAGAGAGACTCACAGTTTGAGAGGAAAAAGAGAAGAAAAAAATGAGAGGTTTTGGGTCTAAAGATCTAAGTGGGAAAAGTTGAGTTTAGAGAGAAAGAAGAGAGACTCACAGTTTGAGAGGAAAAAGAGAAGAAAAAAATGAGAGGTTTTGGGTCTAAAGATCTAAGTGGGAAAAGTTGAGTTTAGAGAGAAAGAAGAGAGACTCACAGTTTGAGAGGAAAAAGAGAAGAAAAAAATGAGAGGTTTTGGGTCTAAAGATCTAAGTGGGAAAAGTTGAGTTTAGAGAGAAAGAAGAGAGACTCACAGTTTGAGAGGAAAAAGAGAAGAAAAAAATGAGAGGTTTTGGGTCTAAAGATCTAAGTGGGAAAAGTTGAGTTTAGAGAGAAAGAAGAGAGACTCACAGTTTGAGAGGAAAAAGAGAAGAAAAAAATGAGAGGTTTTGGGTCTAAAGATCTAAGTGGGAAAAGTTGAGTTTAGAGAGAAAGAAGAGAGACTCACAGTTTGAGAGGAAAAAGAGAAGAAAAAAATGAGAGGTTTTGGGTCTAAAGATCTAAGTGGGAAAAGTTGAGTTTAGAGAGAAAGAAGAGAGACTCACAGTTTGAGAGGAAAAAGAGAAGAAAAAAATGAGAGGTTTTGGGTCTAAAGATCTAAGTGGGAAAAGTTGAGTTTAGAGAGAAAGAAGAGAGACTCACAGTTTGAGAGGAAAAAGAGAAGAAAAAAATGAGAGGTTTTGGGTCTAAAGATCTAAGTGGGAAAAGTTGAGTTTAGAGAGAAAGAAGAGAGACTCACAGTTTGAGAGGAAAAAGAGAAGAAAAAAATGAGAGGTTTTGGGTCTAAAGATCTAAGTGGGAAAAGTTGAGTTTAGAGAGAAAGAAGAGAGACTCACAGTTTGAGAGGAAAAAGAGAAGAAAAAAATGAGAGGTTTTGGGTCTAAAGATCTAAGTGGGAAAAGTTGAGTTTAGAGAGAAAGAAGAGAGACTCACAGTTTGAGAGGAAAAAGAGAAGAAAAAAATGAGAGGTTTTGGGTCTAAAGATCTAAGTGGGAAAAGTTGAGTTTAGAGAGAAAGAAGAGAGACTCACAGTTTGAGAGGAAAAAGAGAAGAAAAAAATGAGAGGTTTTGGGTCTAAAGATCTAAGTGGGAAAAGTTGAGTTTAGAGAGAAAGAAGAGAGACTCACAGTTTGAGAGGAAAAAGAGAAGAAAAAAATGAGAGGTTTTGGGTCTAAAGATCTAAGTGGGAAAAGTTGAGTTTAGAGAGAAAGAAGAGAGACTCACAGTTTGAGAGGAAAAAGAGAAGAAAAAAATGAGAGGTTTTGGGTCTAAAGATCTAAGTGGGAAAAGTTGAGTTTAGAGAGAAAGAAGAGAGACTCACAGTTTGAGAGGAAAAAGAGAAGAAAAAAATGAGAGGTTTTGGGTCTAAAGATCTAAGTGGGAAAAGTTGAGTTTAGAGAGAAAAAGAGGAAGGAATTCCTTGGGTTTTGCAAAAATTGATCATTTGAGAGAAAGAGAGGCATGCTAAGCTTTTAATTTTCGAGATCATGCTTGTTAATGTGAGTACTGAGAAGGATCCTGGCTTGATCCAGATTGGTCTCACACTGTCTTCAGCGCGAGCTACTAATCGTTTTCTTAAAAGATTTCAAAAAAATGTTTTGTGCGATCCTGCGAAGACCTGTGTGGAATCGCTCTTGAGATTGTGTAGCCTAGGATCGCTCTCAGCCTCGGGACTCGACCCCTCATTTCAAACCTCGAACTTAAATTCAGAATGGTCAACCATCAAAGGAGGCCTGTGTGGCCATATTTAAAACAGCCCTCAAGCTAGGGGTAAGGAAAGTCAGATCAAGGGGATCAGATATCGCCAAAAGAAGCTTGCAAAGCTAGATCAGAAGTATCCCTGGAACTAGGGGCAAAAGATGCCAGATTGTGCTCGAAGAGCCGAAGATAGATCATTCCACAAATCGATGAAGATCGGCAAGAACGCCAAATCCCAGAGGGAGGAAAGAAGAAAGTATTGCTAAAGAAAAACTGAGTTCCGATCTACAACACTAGGGGCAAATCCAGCCCCCATGGGATGGACTCCTGCATTGTCAACGAACAATAGTCACTCTCCTGGATTCAGACGGATTCGAGATCTCAAAACCATTTGACATGGACAAAGCTACACTTTTACCTTTGAGGGGCTCGCTTGGCCGAAAACCCGGAAGGGCAACCCAGGCAAAAGTTAGAGCAAGAAAAAAAAAAAAGAAATGAAGAAAAGAAGAACAAAAAAGAAAAAAAGAAAGAAAAGAAAGGATGAAAAAAAAAATGAAAAGAATTGAAAAGAAAAGAAAAACAGAGCTCGCAAGGTCGAAAACCCGCAATGGGGGCCTTGGCAAAAGTTAGAGCCTAAAAAAAAAAAAGGAGAGGTTAATACCTGAGTGTACCTTAACCCCGAACTATGTAAGGCTTGATTCCCATCTTTGGGATACGTAGGCAACTTCATTCCGAAGTCCAGCTGTAAAACACTTCAAAATCAACTGTGTCCATGTAATGGTTTTGATCATCTTTGCCTTCTCTGTATCTGAGAGTTCGGTTGTCATCGTTACTCTGACGACTGATTGCAATGCGCTGCGATGCTATCTAAACAAGGGGCAACTTTCCGTTGCCATACAGTGTGCCGCGGTGCCATTCAAACAAGGGGCAACTTTCCGTTGCTGTGTAGCTCTTTTCAAGCAAGGGGCAATTTTCCTTCGGATCTGAAGTTGCGCATCTCAAGAGTAGGTTCCGTGCTTGTTGAGCATTGGCTGTTTGCAAAAATAATTTTTGAGAATTTTTATTGAGGTTGACTGATCTCTCGGAAATTATTCCATCTTTTCCAAAACTGGACCATTTCTTGGACCCAAAAAGGGAAAATTTTCAGTGCTCATAACCTAACTTGCATGATTTTCAAATCAAAAATTGAACAAGTATGTTAATCTAACTCTCATATTGGTCAAAATTGTTTCAGTAGAAAGCAAAAACACAAAATGGTCAAAATAATGAACTAGGGGCACAGTTGAGTCAGGCTTCCTGTCTTTCTCCCGTTGTCAATGCATATGCCAGAAAGGGCACTCTACCTGCCAGAAAGGGGCACCACTGAAGCTGACCGCAAAAGGGCAGAAGGCTCTCACATCCTCCACGCAACGAGGTATCAAGCCAAGTGCGAAGCACGAACGGGAACGAATCAAGATATTCCACTCCTTTGTTTGGACAGATCTAATCACGTCCAAATTCCCCAGTAAGAGCATCGTCAACCAATGTCGATTGCAGATCTGCTGCACATCCAGCCGCATCGCAACCCCTCTGTGGGAGAAAGTTCACTATTGTAAGCAGAAGAAGAGAATCTAGCAGAATGCTTGGGGCAAGAACCCGCAACTTCCTGTTTATTCATCAACCACCTTGGGGAGGGATGAAAAATGAGAGATTAAAGAATAGAGAGATGTGCGTTGAGAGGAAAAGTAAGAAAAGGGCTTTTTCAGAAAACTAGAGATTGAGTGCCAAGTGATGTGAGAATCACAAGTGAGAAAGGGTGGGAAACAATACCCGGGGAAACAGGCTCCATGTGCACATTTGAGTCTTGTGTTTTATTTTGTCTGTCTCGATTCTTGTTTTGAGTCGCTTCGAGTGTTACTCGATGTGTTTAGGTTGTTTACCTTTGTTTTTTTCCCTTGTCGAGTCGTGTTGGCTGTGGCCAGTCGTCGGCTCAATACCCGGTTAAGAACTCATTTCTCAATTTCCAAAAAAATCATCTTGTGCTCAGAGTGCTGTGCCATTCTCCACATTTGTGCAAAACAGTATTTGTTCTTTCATAAAACTGCAGGGTCCACCCCCGATAAGTGTGAACAGTAGAACAAGGGCCTATCTAAAGCTATGTAGGTTCCAGACTGCAAAGCAAAAGAAAAAAAGGAAAATTTGGAGCATCTTAGGGTGTTCCAGCTTTGGCAAGATCCGAGACTGCATTTCAGGTGCACCTTCCCAGACCTCGCCATTTCTCTGCAGTATGAGTGTATCTCGACCCCAAGTGTAAGCCTGCTTCAAGACAGAATGGCAATTAAAGCAGCAGCAGATGTTATCTCCCGTCAATATAAACAGGGTGTCCCCTTTTGAGCTGAGCGTATTGCCAAGTCCTCCGAAAGGTAAATCGGAGGCACCAGAGTACGTGTTTGATACCCTTCCATTGCATAGAATGTGCACTTTCATATACACTTCTGTGACATGCGCCGCACATCGTTATGATTCATGCATAGAATATGCTTGCTTTCGATTCTGCATAGAATTTGCTTTCAATATTGCATAGAATATGCTCCTGTTTCTTGCATAGAAAATGCTCGTATCTTTTGCATAGAAAATGCACTCTTCCATACTTGCATAGAAAATGTACCTCATTTGCATAGAACATGCATTCACTCGCACTATCTTGTGCACTTACACTTTGTATCTCACTAGCACTGTCTTGTGCATCTTGTGGTTGTATCTCACTCGCACTGTTTAGTGCATTTCAAAATCAATCGCGCTGTTTAGCATATCGCACTATTTTGTGCATTACATATCAATCGCGCTGTTTAGTGTATCGCACTGTCTTGTGCATTTCAAATCAGTCGCGCTTTCTTGCGCATCGCACTATTTTGTGTAGTTTAATCACTCGCGCTGTTTAGCGTATCGCACTGTCTTGTGCATTTCAAAATCAATCGCACTGTTTAGCGCATCGCACTGTTTAGTGCATTTCAATCGCGCCGTTTAGCGTATCGCACTGTCTTGTGCATTTCAAATCACTCGCGCTGTTTAGCGTATCGCACTGTTTAGTGCATTTCAAATCACTCGCGCTGTTTAGCGTATCGCACTATTTTGTGCATTGCATATCAATCACGCTGTTTAGCGTATCGCACTGTCTTGTGCATTTCAAAATCAATCGCGCTGTTTAGCGTATCGCACTATTTTGTGCATTGCAAATCAATCGCACTATCTAGCGTATCGCACTTTCTCGCGCTATTTTGCGCATTGCACTGTTTTGTGCAGTTTACATTCGCGCTATTTTGCGCACCTCAATCGCACTGTTTTGTGCAGCTTATCATTCGCGCTATCTTGCGCATTGCACTGTTTTGTGCAGTTTACATTCGCGCTATTTTGCGCACCTCAATCGCACTGTTTTGTGCAGTTTATCATTCGCACTATCTTGCGCATTGCACTGTTTTGTGCAGTTTACATTCGCGCTATTTCGCTCACCTCAATCGCACTGTTTTGTGTAGTTTATCATTCGCGCTATTTTGCGCACCTCACTCGCACTGTCTTGTGCATTTCAAATCACTCGCGCTTTCTTGCGCATCGCACTGTTTTGTGCACCTTACTTGCATTTTGCATGCATCCTATCGCGCTATCTTGCGCACCTCACTTGTACTTGTTAGTGCATTGCATCATTTTGAATACAAACCAACTTTGCGTAGCATATAAGTCCAATTGTCAAAGTCTTCTTTCATATCGTTTGCATCCTGCCCCTGAACTACGCTGGTTTGATTCCTTGCAAAGGGATACGTAGGCAGCCTGCGGGCACAACCATTCATTTGTATTTTGTTTTGTTTGTCCAAGTCTTCGGCCTTGTCAAAAATGGGTCGTCTCTGGGCTTTGACATTCACTCCCGTCATTGTTATGACTTTCGAGTTCTGCCAAAGAGGGGCAACTGTAGACACCCCATTTTTGACCGCCCTTAAGACTTGGGCGCTACTGATGGTTTGCTCGATGATGAAAGGTGTGCAGGGCAAATGTTCAATTTCTTCGGCAATGAGAAGGTCAAATCCCAACTTCACACCCCATTTTAGACCAAAGCTATTTTGAATGGGTTTTTAGACCTTAAAACCATCTCTTTCAAAACATTTTTGAAATAAAGTTTCTACGATGTTCCGAGGCTCACATTTTGTTAAAAAAATGCGTTTTTCGATAAACCGAGCAAGGACAAAGTGGAAATGAATGAAAGAGAGATGAAATCTTTGAAAAATCTTTCAAGACACCTTGCTTAGGGGTTTGAAGTTGAAGAAAAGAGGAGAAGAAGGGAGAAGCCAAGTTGGAGAAGAAGATAGGCAAGAATTGCTAAGAGAGGGACGGACAGTCCTCGCTAAATCAAGCTTATCAGTCTATACACTTGGAGTTAATCTATGAGGCCACCACCGTTGGAAAGAAGACTTCCGGGGCTTCATTTTTCATTCAAGAATCTCTTAAATCCGAGTCCGGAGGGCGGAGATATGATTGTTGAAGTTGGGCATCATCCCGGTTGGACCGAAACTGAGCATCCTTCACCAAAATAAGCATAACTTTTTGTAAAGTTGGAATTTTGATGCAAGGCTGGTGCCATTGGAACGTTTATTTCCGGGGCTTCAATTTGGACACAAGATTGACCTAAAAAAGAGTTCATATGAAGAAGTTATGCCCATTTGAAGTTGAACCTACAGAGCAGATTTTTCCTGCCGACCGACCAAATATATGGCCGACTGGCCAAATAGATGGCCGACCGGCCAGAACAGATAGCCGACCGGCCAAATAGATTGCCAACCAGCAGGTTAAAGTAGCCGACCGACCATTTTTGCTAGCCGATGACCTTCCGGATTATTCTACAGATTGAATGGATGCCAGCTGTGGCAGCTGGAATGCACAGACCCTGCTCCCCATGCAAGTGTGTGGCTGTTTTGCACCCTTTGCACACCTTTTGACCCTTTTTTTTTGCACCCTTTGCTCAAGAAGCTTGTCTTGGCTTCCTCAAGAAGCTTGCACCTTTTGCATTAGCTTCTCTTAGAAGCTTGGTCCCTTTGACCCTTTTGTATAGCTTCTTTGAGAAGCTTTATGTCATTTTCCTTGCTCTATATAAGAAAGCCTCCTTCTCCATTGTTTTGGTTCAGAAAAACCAGACCTAATACATACATATAACGTATATATCACCCTTTCTCTCTATATCTCCCTCTCTCTCTACATTTGGGCGTGTTATAGTGATCAAACACTTTGTTCTTGGGCCATTTCTTCATCAAATCATAGCACAATACCTCCAACGCCCATTCCAACAGCTTGAGGCTGTCCTCCAGAGGTTAAAAGCTCCCAAACTCGGTCCAAAGGTTGCTAAAGATTGGTTCTACAAGGGTGAGTCCCATTTTCCCTCTTTTGAGCATTTTTTTGGCCTATATCTTAGCTCCTTGTGCTTACACCTTTGGGCTCCGACCCTAACTGAAGTTAAGCTTATTTTGAGCCATTTTTCATGTTTCATTAAGGGCTCAACACTGTTTGAGCCCCCCCTCTTGCACTTACTTCATTGTCCTTCTTAAATGCCATAATCTTGCATGTACTTTTTGGCCTGTGTATGATCTGTTTTAGAGCCTGATGTAAACTCAAAATAGGCTTATTTTGAGCCCCTCTTCAACATTGAATAAGGGCTCAATACTGTTTGGGACCTCCATGCTATACTTGCCTTTATATTCTCTTTTGGGTCCCATTTTTGCATGTCTTGGCAGCCCCTGATGTTGCTGTTTTTGGACTTTGGTCTGAACTAAAAACAGCCATATTTTGACCCCCTTGTCATGTTTCATTAAGGGTCTTTGGCTGTTTGTTGAATTTTTTGTATACTTGCTTCTTTGGCCACCTTTTGGCCCATTTCTTGCATAAGAGCTTAGCCATACCTATGTTTGTTTTTGGGGATTTTATAGTTCTATAAATGTGCATATTTTGGGCCCCTCTTTAATGTTGTTGAAGGGCCCTAACCTGTTTGACGTCAGCAGCTGTGAGTTGCTTCATAATCTCATATTTAGGGCCATTTTTGCATACTAGTTTTGCCCTATTTATGTTTGCTGTTTGGCCATGCTTTGACTGCGAAAATGCTTTATTCTTTGGGGCTGCCTTGCTACTGTTCTGTTCCATGCATGTCCATATTGGATGTTTGGTATAGCTATAGGCATTTCGGGTGCCAAAATTCAGTGTTTCGGGACTATATCATGCTCCAGGAGTGTCTTTTCGCTCATGTCGGGGCTGTTTTTCCCCAATCGTGCTGAAATCCCATTATCATGTTTAGCATTCATTTTCCTGCCATTGCATTGCAATCTGCCATACTCGGTTGGCGTCCGTGCGCAGCATGTCGACGGCATTCATTTCATCTTATGGCCACTGTGGTGGGTGTGGCTCGAGGTCCCTTCACATTGGTGTAAGTCCATCTTGCTTTGCTATGCCATCTGTTTCATGCTCTGGCTGCTTATGTTGTTAGCGATTGTGTGTGCCATGTAGTTGTATTGCATGTTTGTATGTTGCTTGCGATGCTTAGCTCGCATGTGCATTGTTGTGCTGCCTCGCCTCTGACCAATCGATGTTGGTTGGCTTTCCCTTGTAATGTTTTGTGTGCATTGATTTTGACATGAAATGGCATACTTGAACTCTTTGGCCATCATGCATCCGAAATGCGTGATTGGTGGCCAGAGGGCGGCGGCCATGGTCCTTGAGTCCATACATGATAGGAGTGCTGTCATGCATTACATTTTGCCTTTAAAATTCTATGGCTACACTGCTTGCTCTGTTGCTGTCAAAACTATCTTCATGTGAAGTTTGCCGATCGGCTTTCAGTTTGCCACGGCCGGCAGTCTTCATTGGGCCGAAGGGGCTTCATTAATGACCGGGAATCTATTGTCATTGCCGGTGTGGCATTTCCTATCAGCCGATGAATTCTGCAGTGTGCAAGGGACCTCCCCGGAACTTT
Organism: Camellia sinensis; assembly: GCF_004153795.1. Taxonomy (NCBI): domain Eukaryota; kingdom Viridiplantae; phylum Streptophyta; class Magnoliopsida; order Ericales; family Theaceae; genus Camellia; species Camellia sinensis. The sequence continues at coordinate 125,094 of NW_021028914.1, forward strand.
TGCTTTTCAGAGAAGAGCAGTAAAAACAGAAGCAGCAATGGTGGTGCGGACTTTCAGGCGAGACGGGTGTCGGCACTGCACATATCGTGCCATCCCGAGACAGGGGCCGTGGCCATTCCTCTTTCTTGATTTATACGTTGATAATTATTAGAGATTCTGTAATAATTTATTTGGTTATTATTAGTACATGTAATATTATTCGGATCCCTACGAGTGGGGGGCATGGTTGTATAATAGGGTGCGTGAGTGTGTCTGTATGATCTCTCCAACCCCAAACGTCTTTCTTCCCTTTTATTTACCAGCTTATGATGGTTAGTATTAGGAATGTTTATTTAGGCATACTATCTGCTATGCATGCGTGAACTTCAATCCCGTTTGTTTTACGTGCACCGGGCTCGGCGCATCATGCTAACTGCATCTGTATTTCAAATTCAACTGAATATACATGTTGGTTGTGCATTTTCACATGCCATGTTTAGGTTAGCCGAGCCTGTTCTAGATTGCATTTTGCATGCGATGCATTAGCCATTCTTAATTGAACTAGGACATGCATGTTTGCTAACCAGTTTATTATTTTGGCACGGAGTACGATGTAAGTATTTATGTTTTAGCATATCGCATGCGTGTGAATTTGCCATACACAACATGATTACCATGAGGCTAGCTGCTTATGTGATATAACTGCTTGAATGCCTGTGGATGGAGGTTGAATTACCTAACTTGGAATAATGCATTAAAACTGTGAGTTTTAAACCCTCACTAGATAGTGGCAACCATCTTTTCTAAAAGCCACTTTACGAGGGTGGCAAAACCTGCATTTTAGCCTACTTGGAGTAGCAAAACCATTTTCAAAACAAACATGAAATGTTTTTGTTCCAATTTAGGCGATTTGGTCTATACTTGTTTGCTGTGCGCATAACATAGTAATTCTAGGTTAATAACCAGAATAAGAACACATCAACGTTTTCAAAACAGAATATCACGGTTAGTAGAGGCCGGTCTTCGGACCGGGCGAGAGGGGGTGCTCATAGCTGACCTTCCCGATCGTACCCAAGTTCCCGAGCCGAGGCAACTTTGGTGATGACGGACATGTGGCCTTCGGCACCGAGTCAGGGTTTCTCCTAAATTTCCCCATTTTAAAAATATTAGGTGGCGACTCTGTTTGGCAAACAGTCCATGTTGCACTCACTTTTTCAAAAATCTGTTCTCGAAATGATTTGCCAGATTTGGACTCTTTGGTTAAGATTAAGACACGCGACAACAAAATCACAAGTCCAACTGTACAGCGAAGGCCCTCCCTCGCGGGACGCGGTCTACAGTTCCGGTTTGGGAGTTAGAGCCGTATTTCGGTTTAGGCAAACTAGTTCCTTAAGAAACTTAAATTCGAGGTGTTGACTCCCAAAAATCTAATTGGGGTCGGATTGGCACGAAACTTGGCACACACCGCCTAGGCACGAGAGACTTGTGGGAGAAGACGGGACTCCAATCGGGTTCCCGGATTAGAGTTAGAGACGAATTTCTCTTAGGCAAACAGTTCTTTAAGAAACTTGAATTTGAGTGTTAACGCCTCAAAATCACCAAAAGGGGTCGGTTTAGCCACGAACTTGGCACACACGACCGCCTAGGCACGAGAGACTTGTGGGGAAGACGGGACTCAAATCGGGTTCCCGATTTGGGAGTTAGAGCCATATTTCGGTTTAGGCAAACTAGTTCCTTAACAAACTTGAATTCGAAGTGTTGACCGGCCACCAAACGGGGTCGGATTGATTACGAAACTTGGCACACACGACCGCCTAGCACGAGAGATTGTGTGGAGAAGACGGGACTCGAATCGGTTCCCGGTTGGAGTTAGAGCCATATTTTCGGTTTTAGGGAAACTGTCCTAAGGAAAAACTTGAATTCGAAGTGTTAACGTTCCAAAATCACGAGAGAGAGTCGGATTGATACGAAACTTGGCACACACGACCGCCTAGGCACGAGAGACTTGTGGGAGAAGATGAGACTCGAATCGGGTTTGTGGTTTGGGAGTTAGGGTCGGATTTCTATCTAGCCAAAATTATTTACTTAACTATCTTTGTAATTATATAGTAATTAATTTTTTATGTTTTTTTGTAATTAAAATATTAACACATAATTATATTGTCATTAATTATTTTTATTTTTTATTTTTTATTTTCAGATATTTCCTGAGTAGCAGTTTGCTTCTTGTGGAATGCAGCCGTGTGAAGATTGCGACAAACTTTTGTTTATGAAGAAAACTTTTATTTTTGATTTACGTTATTTAGATTTGTGAACAACATTATGTATGTATTATGCAAAATTATGTGGTTGGATAATTTTGATGATGTGTTGTTATGAATGGAAGAGTACTTTAATTATGGATGAAATTTTATTTACATACAGGAATTTTTATATTATTATATAATTATCGATTTTTTTTAGCGATTTTTATTTAATACAGGTAATTTGCATATTTTTAATAATTTTATTGCAGCAGTTTTGTTAGAACCAGGTTTTTGCGACGGTAGCGTAGCCGTCGCCAATGATGTAGGCAATATTAACAAAAGGCCTTTAGCGACGGTATTTTCACCGTCGCAAATAATATTTTAGAGACGACACATTTTTCTGTCGCAAATAACAGTATTAACGACGATATTAAACTCGTCGCAAATAACCATTTTAGCGACGGTATTTTTACCGTCTCAAATAAACCCTTTCGCGACGGTATTTTTCCGTCGCAAATAACCATATTAGCGACGGTATTTTAGTGCCGTCTCAAAAACATCAGATTTTTACACATTAATTGCGACAGTATTTTGCCGTCGCTAAAAGGTATTTTTGTCGTCGCCAATATTTTGCGACGGCGTCTTACCGTCGCTAAAGACCTTTAGCTACCCCCTTTTTTGTGACCCCCTTATTACCGTCGCTAAAAGCTATTTACCGTCGCAAAAAAACTTTTGAGACGGCTTTTTGGGTATTGGCGACGGTATTTTACCGTCGCAAAAAAACGAATTTTTTGTAGTGGTTGTATCAACACTTCCATAGATAAGCATATAAGCTATATCAACACGTTAACTGACAAGCATATGAGCTGTATCAGTGGAGTCCATCACCTATCTCCTCCCAAACAACATCCGGTTTAGAGGTCCATCCCCTATCTTCTCCTAAACCGTGGAGTACAGCCCCTATCTCCTCCCACACACACAACGTATATACACATAGGTCATATACACAATCAATCAATACATAACATTAATTTATTCTATCAACCGTCATACTCTATGACATATCCAATTGATTAGTTTTAGTTTGCCTAATCATCATGCATTGTCTACAACAATCAAAACTACCCTCCACCGGTAGCCCAAGCAATTATTTCTAAACAGATAATAAAAGCTCCAACAGATAAAATATCAATGTCTTCAAAAGTGAGCGATTAATAAATCCAACTCCACTACTCTATTATATAATGAGCCAATTTCATTATTCCCAACTCAATTCCATATAAACATAATTTTCCCAAATTAATTATACCAATTAAATTAATTTATACAACCAATTAGGGTTTTCCACTCCATTTCCCAATATTGACCCAATGGTCTGTATATCAACAACCAACAACAATTTCGTTATTTTGAAACCCAAGATACACATTTTAGAATCAAAATAGCAAAACTCTCTTTTAACAATTTGAAACCCTAAGTCCCAAAATTTCCCAACTTCAACACTTTATCAAAACAACCAAAAATCTATAGCAAAGACCATAAGAGTGAGTAGGAATCCCTACCTCAAATGATGACACCCAAAGAAGAAGATGATGAAAACGAAGTTGCTCCAAATCACAAGTTTCTCGGATCAAAATGTAGCCCTTGATGATCAACACAACTATTACAAAGGCCAAAGGGGAGGGAAGCACTCTAACTAGATCAAACCCTAGAGAGAAGGGAGTTTCTAGAGAGAGAAGCTCTCCAATGGCGTTTTGGAAAAGTAAGAGAGAGAGAGGAAGTGCAGAAAATGATTCGAAAATGCCCAGCTGCCCTCTGTTATACGACATTCCCGCTCGAGCGGAAAACACAATGCTCGAGTGTCAAGAACAAAAAACTAGGTCAGCTTGAGCGCAAGAAGACCCGCTTGAGCGCCAAGACACAAGAATAAAGTACATCCGCTCGAGCGCGAAAACCAGTCCGCTCGAGCGTAGATTTCCCCTTCCCAGAACTTGCACCAAAAATGTACTACCCGCTCGAGGGCGACCGCTCGAGCGTAAAGAAATCCGCTCGAGCGTGAAAAGCATGCTTGCAGAAGTTTCGCAGAGCACCAAAATTCTTGGAGTGTGCAATCTCCACTCGAGCGCAAGAAGACCCGCTCGAGCGGACCTCCTAAAAACTGGGCAACAAGGAATTGAAACCAAAGTCTAACCAACCTGTAACAACTCTGCCCAATACATCTTAAAACTCAATCAGGTGGAATTAAAGGATGACAACAAGGTATACAACCACGAACATCACGGAACTAAGGTCCGGAAAACAACAGATACAGAAAGGGAAAACCGGGATCGCTATAACCTTGCCCCCTTAAAGAATTTCGTCCTCGAAATTAAATACAGGTTTTCAAAAACAAGTTTTCTCCATTCCCAACAATATTACAACATAATGTTAAACAATCTGACCCGTTACCGATCAATCCCATCTCTTTTCAAGAGGCATGTCACATTATACATAACAACCTGCATTATCAACATGCATTCTTTTGAAATTTACCAATTTCAGCTCATTTTCCAGAATTCCATAATACATGCAACATTAACATCATGCTTGCCTTTCCACAATACATTGAACATATGCAATGTTATAACAAATTTCCATTTACCAAAACATTCACAATTTTTTACAACTTAAGACATATATAATGCTCTTAAAGTTCAACAATATTACAAAATCACCAATGCATGGTTACACATCAACAAACAAGTACGGATATTTCTCGCGGACTTCCAAGTCACGTTCCCAAGTGGCTTCCTCCACTCCATGATGTTTCCACAAAACCTTTACCAAAGGAATGGTCTTGCCACGCAGGACTTGATCCCGCCTATCCAAGACCCGAACCGGTCTCTCCTCATACGAGCCATCCTGATCTACCTCTAAGTCGGTCCAATCTAACACATGTGATAGATCCAGCTCATACTTCTGAAGCATACTCACATGAAACACGTCATGCACTCCGGACAACTGCGGTGACAAAGCTAAACGATAAGCAACCTCCCCAATCCTCTCAAGGATCTCAAAGGGACCGATAAACCGAGGGGATAACTTCCCACTCTTCCCGAACCTCATCAAACCTCGCCTAGGTGATATTTTCAAGAAAAGATGATCACCTATCTCAAACACCAAAGGCCTCCTCCTACGGTCGGCATAACTCTTTTGGCGACTCTAGGCAGTAACAAGCCTCCTACGGATAAGCTCAACTTTCTCCGTCGTCTCCCTAACCAACTCCGGACCCAACAAAGGTGCATCACCCACCTCGGCCCAATACACTGGAGACCTACACGGTCGGCCATACAAGGCCTCAAACGGTGCCATACCAATGCTAGACTGAAAACTGGTATTGTAGGCAAACCCCACCAAGGGCAAGTGCCTCTCCTACGTCCCACTAAAGTCAAGGACACAACCTCGAAGCATATCCTCAAGGATCTGAATAGTACGCTCGGACTGCCCGTCAGTCTGAGGATGATAAGCCGTACTAAAGGTCAACTTAGTACCCAAGGCACTCTGCAAACTCTGCCACAACCTAGTAGTAAAATGAGGATCTCTATTTGAGACGATCGTCACTGGGACCCCGTGCAATCTCAATATGTCCCGAAGATACAAGTCGGCGAGATGATCTACCGAATCCCTCACGCGCATAGGAATGAAGTGCACCGACTTAGTTAACCGGTCTACAACCACCCAAATGGCGTCACTACCCCGCTGAGTCCTCGGAAGACCTACAACGAAGTCCATAGTGACATGCTCCCACTTCCACTCGGCAATAGGCAAGGGTTGCAACAAACCCGCTGGCCTCTGATGCTCGGCCTTCACTTGCTGGCAAGTAAGGCACTTAGACACGAAAACAGCCACATCTCTCTTCATACCCCGCCACCAAAACTGGCAACCGAAATCCCGATACATCTTAGTGCCTCCTGGATGCACCGCAAGGCGTGAATGATGGAACTCTCGGAGTACTTCTTCTCGGCAAGACTCCGGCACAAACAAACGGTCTCGGTATCTCACACTCTGGACGGGATACACCGTCAAACCCTTCTCAACCTTCCCACTGGAGATCTTCTCTCGGAGGGATTCTACCTCAAGGTTACCTCTCTGTGCCTTTAACATTCGGGTCACAAGTGTGGGCTGCGCAACAACAGAAAACAAGGCCGCAGCCTTAACAGATTCGCCCAGAAGCAAATCAAACTCACCAAGTGCACCCAATATCTCCCATTCCCGGATGGCTATACAAGCTACATCACTAATGGGTTTCCTACTAAGTGCATCGGTCACAACATTGGCCTTTCCCGGGTGATAGTGCAACTCAAAATCATAGTCCTCAATGAACTCCATCCACCTTCTCTGCCTCAAATTTAAGTCTCTCTGTGTAAACAGATACTTCAAACTCTTGTGGTCTGAGAACACCTCGAACCTCTCACCATAAAGGTAGTGCCTCCAAATCTTTAAGGCGAAGATCACTGCTGCTAACTCTAGGTCAGGTGTAGGGTAATTCTTCTCGTGTATTTTCAACTGACATGAGCCATAAGCTACCACTTTCCCTTCTTGCATCAACACACAACCCAAACCCTCTCGTGAGGCATCACAATAAACCGCATAACCCAACCCTCTCTCCGGAATAATCAAAACTGGAGCGGTGGTAAATCTAACTTTCAACTCCTGGAACCACTTTTCGCAAGTCTCACTCCTCACAAACTTGACCCCTTTCCGCGTCAATCTAGTCAATGATGAAGCTAGCCCGGAGAAATCTTTCACAAACCGACGGTAATACCCAGCTAATCCCAGAAAACTGCGGATCTCAAACACACTCTTAGGCTATGCCCAATCTTCCACTGCCTCTATCTGGGATGTATCCATAGACACCTTTTCCCGGATACCACATGGCCTAAGAATTTGACCTCTCCTAGCCAGAACTCACGCTTCCCAAACTTGACATACAGCCTATGGGCTCTAAGCAATTCAAGCACCACTCTCAAGTGTTCCTCGTGCTCCTCCTCAGAAGGCGAATAGATAAGAATGTCGTCCACGAAAACGACCACAAATCGATCTAAGAATTCCCGGAAGATCCGGTTCATCAAGTCCATAAAGACTGCTGGTGCATTGGTAAGCCCGAATGGCATTACCAGAAACTCATAATGGCCATATCGCGTACGGAATGCCGTCTTAGGAATATCCTCCTCCCTGACCCTCAACTGGTGGTAACCCGATCTCAAGTCTATCTTAGAGAAACAACGGGAACCTTTCAACTGGTCAAACAAATCATCTATACGGGCATGGGTACTTATTCTTAATCTTGCCCGATTCAACTTTCGGTAGTCGATACACAATCTCAAGGCACCATCCTTCTTTTTAACAAAGAGGGCCGGTGCTCCCCATGGCGAAACACTAGGGCAAACAAAGCCCTTATCTAGCAATTGCTGGAGCTGAATCTTCAACTCACTCAACTCAGCTGGGGTAAAACGATAAGGTGCCATAGAAATCAGCGCTGTGCCGGGCACTAAATCAATAGAGAACTCTATCTCTCGGTGAGGTGGCAAACTAACGAGATCCTCAGGAAAAACATCCGAATACTCACAAACCGCCCTCGTCAATATAATCTGGGTCTCATCACACTCACCACTCATAAAGCTAGGACGTAGACCACTAAGCTTGTTCCGCCCTCGCGGATCATACATCGGTGGCAACACACTACCAACCCGATCCCCCAAGAAATGGAAACAGTCCCCGCTCAAGGTACAAACTGTGACCCTCTAGCGGTAGCAATCAATAACAGCCTGGTAAGACGATAGCCAGTCCATACCCAAAATAACATCAAAACCCTTCATGGGCATGACAACAAAAGGAAAAGGAAGCCTATGGTCGGCGACCTCTATATCACAACCTCTACATCCGTGTTTCAAAATCAATTCACCCCCAACGGGTGATACAACACAAATAGGAGATGCTAACTGTGCCAACTCCAACTCCAACACAGATGCGAATGCAGCAGATACAAAAGAATGAGATGCACCCGTATCAATCAATACACTAGAAACCGAGTTACAAAACAGAAAGGTATCTCTCACTACTGATGGAGCCGGTACTAGGTCCTGCGCGGTAACAGCATACACGCGCCCTGTAGGCCCCTGTTCCACCTGCTCACCTCTAGGAGCAAAAGACTGCTGCACAGACTGGGATGACGATGCTCCCGGATTGGCCCTCGAGGCCTGCACAGACTAAGCTGGCTGATAACTCTGCGTCTGCCTAGAACCAGACGCTCCTGAAGTGGCAGTCAACTGTGGGCAATACCTCTTCAGGTGCCCAGGCTGACCACACTAATAGCAAGACAAAGGCTGCCCCCTGCCCTGACTCTGGCCCTGAGGTCTAGCTGAAGAAGAAGCAGCTCGCTGACCCCCTCCCTTCTGCGGGCAAACCGAAGACTTGTGACCCAGCTGGCCACACGCAAAACAAGTCAAGCCTCCCTGACTACCTTTCCAAGAGCCCGCACTCGGCACTGGAAAGGTTGATATAGCCAAACCACCCTGAGACTGCTGAGGGTTAGAACCCCTCTGTCTCCTACCGTCACCCTGACCATCTTGGCTCCTCTTGGAGCCTTTTTGCCCTTCATCCTCCTCCTGCATCATAATCTCCATATGAGCTGCAACATCAACCAAACGTCCGTACTCTCGGATCAAGGACCCTTCAACCCTCAACATGAGGCCACGCCTCAACTTCCGCTCAAATTCAAAGCAATGGCGTTCCTCGGACGCTACAAGTTCAGGTGCAAACCTGGACAGACTAGTAAAAGTAGCCTCAAACTCGGCCACTAACAAGCCCTGTTGTTTAAGCTGGCAAAACTGTTCCCTCAGCTTCTTCCTTGCAGCTGAAGATAAAAACTTCTCCTGGAAAGCATTCACAAACGCCTTCCATACACCACCAACACTGCCCTTCTCATACTTCCACCATTGACCCGCATCTCCTTTCAGTTGGAAGGATGCTAAGGTCACTTTTAAAGCCCCGTCGTCGATGCCAAGCATCTCGAACATCTTCTCCATCTGTTCTAACCACTCGTCAGCCTTAAGTGGCTCTTTCGGATTCCCAACAAACTCGTTCGGATTGGATTGGAAGAATTCCCTCTTCAAGAAGGAAGGCCCTGCCTTAGCTGCGTGGGCCTGTTCCTGATTCCCAGCTCTGAGAACACCCAAAGCTCCTACTATCTCTCGAGCCAAGGCACTCACAGCCTGCTGACCCACTGGCTCGGCCACATTGGCCTGGCCAACCCCCACCTGCTGTGCCGAAATATCATCCGGTAAAGGCATCTCCTGCTACCACGCCTGCCACGCCTACCACGTCCTCGTCCTAACATCCTAATAAAGGTAACCAAGACCATTAGCACATTCACGAATGTGCTGAAGCTATAACACTCACGTCCTAATGCATGGACAACTATAATTCACTCCACGTAAGCACATAATCACATAAGTAACTACGAATTTCATTTCCGGATAATGACAATCCCGAGGCGTCACTAGAATTCTAGTTAGAAACAGCATTGATCAAGTGCTTTTCCAACAAGGCTCCCAGAAACCCGAGGATCCAATCAACATCCTAGAAACTACATTCCATACCCACATAGCCACATAAACATGTTATCATATAAACATATAACATTACATCTAAGTCTCTATCAAGCGAGACAAACCCATTGTGATCCTAATCACTTCCCATGTACCCAAAGTATTCGAACCCGGTACGCTCTGATACCAAGTTGTAACACCCTCAAAATAATACATAAAACCCATCATTTTAGACATGCATTGATACAAAAAAACCAACCATTTCTATTCATCAGAGTAATTCTTTCAACTGTATTACATGTTAACAACAAAATCAAATGCCCTATGGGCTTACAGCTTTCCAAGTCAACACCTGGTTACACAAAAGAAGAGTGCTAACTCTAAACAAAATAAGCCCTTGGCTTGATATACATGTAATACAAACAAAATAAGCAAAAACAGTCTTCAACTCTCATCATCATCCAAGCTATATCCTTGGAGGTGGCATATTACCTGTACCTGAAAATAATGTCCCATATAGGGTGAGCCAACGCCCAGTAGAAATATGCTAAACACAGTATGAGTAATAACTAAGACATTAGCAATTGATAAATGTTCAATTTCCATAAATCAATTCACAACCCAGTTCCATTTCATGTCCACTATGTTCATGCTTCATTCCAGTTTCCATTTCTTATCAATTTCACAATTTACATCAACGGCTCAGAACTTGGCCAACCACTTATATGAGACAGTGACTCATATTAAACGTTTCCCATTTTTTTACAATAGATAAACATACTAGTTGTATCAACATCTCAACAGATAAGCATACAAGCTGTATCCACATTTCAACAGATATGCATATTAGCTATATCAACATTTCCAAAGATAAGCATATGAGTTGTATCAACAGTTCCATAGATAAGCATATAAGCTATATCAACAAGTTAAACTGACAATCATATGAGCTGTATCAGTGGAGTCCATCCCCTATCTCCTCCCAAACAACATCCGGTTTAGAGGTCCATCCCCTATCTTCCCCTAAACCGTGGAGTACATCCCCTATCTCCTCCCACACACACAACGTATATACACATAGGTCATACACACAATCAATCAATACATAACATTAATGTATTCTATCAACCGTGATACTCTATGACATATCCAATTGATTAGTTTTAGTTTGCCTAATCATCATGCATTGTCAACAACAATCAAAACTACCCTCCACCGGTAGCCCAAGCAATTATTTCTAAACAGATAATAAAAGCTCCAACAGATAAAATATCAATGTTTTCAAAAGTGAGCGATTAATAAATCCAACTCCACTATTCTACTATATAATGAGCCAATTTCATTATTCCTAACTCAATTCCATATAATCACAATTTTCCCAAATTAATTATACCAATTAAAGTAATTTATACAACCAATTAGGGTTTTCCACTCCATTCCCAATATTGACCCAATGGTCTATATATCAACAACCAATAACAATTTCGTTATTTTGAAACCCAAGATACACATTTTAGAATCAAAATAGCAAAACTCCCTTTTAACAATTTGAAACCCTAAGTCCCAAAATTTCCCAACTTCAACACTTTATCAAAACAACCAAAAATCTATGTCAAAGACCATAAGAGTGAGTAGGAATCCCTACCTCAAACGATGACACCCAAAGAAGAAGATGATGAAAACGAAGTTGCTTCAAATCACAAGTTTCTCGGATCAAAATGTAGCCCTCGACGATCAACACAACTATTACAAAGGCCAAAGGGGAGGGAAGCACTGTAACTAGATCAAACCCTAGAGAGAAGGGAGTTTCTAGAGAGAGAAGCTCTCAAATGGTGTTTTGGAAAAGTAAGAGAGAGAGAGGAAGTGTAGAAAATGATTTGAAAATGTCCAGCTGCCCTCTGTTATACGACATTCCCGCTCGAGCGGAAAACACAATGCTCGAGTGTCAAGAACAAAAAACTAGGTCAGCTCGAGCGCAAGAAGACCCGCTCGAGTGCCAAGACACAAGAATAAAGTACATCCGCTCGAGTGCGAAAACCAGTCCACTCGAGCGTAGATTTCCTCTTCCCAGAACTCACACAAAAAATGTACTACCCGCTCGAGGGCGACCGCTCGAGCGTAAAGAAATCCGCTCGAGCGTGAAAAGCATGCTTGCAGAAGTTTCGCAGAGCACCAAAATACTTGGAGTGTGCAATCTCCGCTCGAGCGCAAGAAGACCCGCTCGAGCGGACCTCCTAAAAACTGGGCAACAAGGAATTGAAACCAAAGTCTAACCAACCTGTAACAACTCTGCCCAATACATCCTAAAACTCAATCAAGCGGAATTAAAGGATGACAACAAGGTATACAACCACCAACATCACGAAACTAAGGTCCGGAAAACAACAGATATAGAAAAGGAAAACTGGGATCGCTATATTAAATTAGTTTTGATTTTTTCAAAAGTCAAATATGGTGACAACTTTGATGTCATTATTAAAGTAATCTATTAAATCAAAAAATTCAAAACTAAAAACATTTTATAAATTATACATATTGATTACATATTAAAAGTCTAATAACCATTCATTACATGATAACTATCCAAAAATAACAACAAAACAACCATCTATTACATGATAACCATCCAAAAACATCAACAAAACAGCCACCTATTACATAATAACCATCCAAATACATCAACAAAACAGCCACCCATTACATAATCATCATCCAAATATATACTAAAAATTAATTTGGTAAAAAAAATAAATATGTAAATGTAAAAGATTTATCATTTTTATATAATTTTATCTTTGGTGAGTAAATTTTTTTTTAAAAATTCAAAAGTAACTTTTTGACATTTATTTTTGTCAAACTAGTTTATATTTTATCAAATTGATGATTTTACCCTTTAATTGGAGCATTTTTTTGTTTGCAAAGGTGTTTGTGTCTTCAGTTGTCTTTATTTAGCATGAGATTCCAAATTTAGAGTCAATTGTATTACAATTGAAAGATTAGGAACCAAAGTGACGCAAATCTCAAACTACAAAGACTGTTAGTGTAATTCGTCCAAAATTTTAGGGATCAAAATGCTAATTTTGTCTTGTAAAGTCTTAAAAGTGTATGCAATGATGAGATTTTTCAAAATTTGGGGGCCATAGATAACAATAATAATAATCTACAAATAAATTTTTTTGTAAGATTTTCGTACAAAATTATATGTTTGTTTGCTAAGGGACCAAATTTTTTTTTGGATGAGGGCCTAACATCAAAATGAGATTTATTTTGTTATGACTTTAGATGATTTAGGCACGTACCAATAAGATTTTTTGTTTTTTTTAGAAAAATGACCTAAAAATTAGGTTATCTTAATTAGCTGTAGGTTGTAAAAAAAAAAAAAAAACTATTGGGACTCAGCTCATTAAAAATTTGTTCGAGATTGGTTCATGATATAAGTAAAGTTTAAACATATTTCAAAATTTATTAAGTTTTTAGTTCAAACTTAAATGTGATATTACTCGGTTCGATTCGATTCGATTATATACATTTAAAAATAAACAAGTTGCTCTCTATTAGTGATAAGATTAAAGCTCATATGAATTTACTTCAAAACATAAATAAATTAAATTTAAATATATTTTATTTTTTTTAAATTTTAAAATATATTTGAATAATTTTACTCAATTCGATTTGACTCATTTACCCTACTACTTGTTATTGGTATTTTGATTTAAATGAAGACACCAACTTGGCTTTTAGGTGGAAGATTTTTCAAGAAGCATAGCCTTGGAGTATCTTCAACATTTTTTTTTTCTCATTAAATTTGAGTAAAAGTTTCATCTGATATTGAGCGTTCCAACAGACAATTTGCATTTTCTTATCAAAACATTGGTCGACTGGGTGGATGTCCAACAGGTCAATCGCTTTGTGTAAATTGGCCAACACCTTTATGAACAATTTTGCAAGAAAGAGGTTGTCCGGGAGGATGTCTGTTAGGATGTTCGATCCAACAGTCACCTACAAATTTGATTAAAGGATAAAGTTCCCTTGATTTGATGAAAAAAGTAATTCTACCTCTATTTGATATGAGTTTGATGAGGGAGTCAAAATGATATTTCCTAATAGTTAATGGGGTTTAGTATAACCAACCAATAAATTGATGGAAAGTAATATGTCAATGTAGATGTCAAAGAACTTACTTGTTGGAAAAAGATTCTCAGTAATAATTTTTTACTGCAGAAAATTTTAATCCTTAAGGTTTTATTGGTGATAAATATATTTTCTATGAGATATGACATTAGGTTTAACAATTGATCTTTTAACATGATCAATAAAATTATCTAACAAGAAAAACAAATTATTGTTTTAATGATTTTTTTTTTCCTTCTATTTTTACTCCATTGCCACTAGATCACTGTCGGTGCCAGTGATGGCAATGGCAACGGTGATTGGTGATAGTGGTGATATGAATAGATAGATAGATTAGGTAGACAAAGAGATGACTTATGAATAAATAGGGAGGTGACAAATGGACATTTATGTGATGTGGACAAATAGGTAGAGGCAATATGGTCTTTTAAATTATTTTGTCTTTTCAACCCCAAAAGAATAGAGTTTGAGACTATTAGCCTAGATGTTTTTGAAATTGGACTTTTGGCCTACATCTCCAATCTTTAAATGAGTATTCATTTAAAAAAAAAAATGATTCATCCACTAATTTCTCCTTCCTAAATTCCCAAATAACGTAGCAAGAAATATTTGAAATGTTGACCCATAGGTGAGAGAGAAGCTACACACTGTATATACCCGTTATACCAACTTGGTGTCTTGGGATTCATACAAAATTGTGCAGATGGAAGTGCATTGAGATAAGAAAAATAGACATTTAAGTGTAGAAGTAATGTGTTGATGTGTATACTTAGGCTTTCATTTACCTTCTTCTCATGTTACATTTACAACCCCCTAGTCAAAAAAGTCTCTAGTATCTTGTGATTATCATGATGCACAATTGGCAACTTGTTTGATAGCTTCACTGGAAAATGACCCAAGTGGAAATTTGTTCCCCAGAAAAGGTGCTAGTACTCTTGTCCCTAATGACTAATCTAACTCAAAAATCAAACTTGTCCGTGGACCTTTAACTTTGTAAATGCCTTGAATCTTTCTTCTTTTTAAGGAATCTACAAGACTAGTAGGTTTCCTCTTACAAACCCCTCATATTTACAATTAGTTCATATTGACTCTGGTGCAAGAATGGATTTCTTTTTCTTTCTATTTTGTTGTGAAGGAAATTAGATCATGGTGTGTTGTTGTTTTATTGTAATTACTTGGACAAATAATTTTTATGTCCATGTGCTTTTATATTGTTCTAATTGCAACTATGCATATGTTGACTACAGTCATGACGACACTTTCTTATCTTGAAGAGCTATACTGAACAACTGGAATTGAAGGAAAGAATTAGGTGGTTTCGAAGTGTTTCATTGTCATTTAGTGAGTTGAAGAATCTACGTGGTTCTTGCTTCAATAATGGGTTGAAGAATTCATGTCTATTCGATGGTTGTTTCTGTCCAAATTTTACTTGTAGCAGCACAGACGAATAATCTGGACTGTACGTTCCATTCTTATGCCTAAGTTGTTAGTTTTATTGACATCAGTATTTATATTAGTGTTTAATGACATATGCATAAGAGAGCTCCAATCTCTATTCTTAGTTTTTCCAATGCATCCTCACACCTCATTTATTGTGGGGGTTGATCACTGATAAAAGGAGAAGAAACAAAAATGAAATAACAAAATCTGTGTTTTGTTGTTTCTTATATTGAGAATTGAAATGACCTCTACTGCTGGATATTGTCTTTTCATGGTTTCCAAATGAGAGAAGATTTGAGATTCAAATTTTCAATATCTATAAATATATAGTTTTTTATATTTAGGCCCAAGTCTTTTAGCAATCAAAGAATTAGATGTATGTCCTTTACTTGGTTATGAGAAGCTATTTTTGTGTGGGGTTGTCTAATTTAACTGGGAATAATTTCTACAATGTAACGCTGTGAATCCAATCTCTGGAATACATAATTGGTTCGATCTATTTTTAATGCATTTTATCAATTGTACTCCACATATTATTAGTGTCACTTCGAAATATCATACTGCTTCTTCAAACATTTAATTTTTAATTTCTCACATTTTAGATTCCACCATATATTTTGGCGTTTCTAGTATCTTTTCTAGTTTGATATTGCCGCATTATATGTATACATCTAATATTGTTAGCTTTGGTTGTGATGTTGAACTCACTAGGAGGTCAATGATTTGAATCTCCCCGCCTATAGGTGGGTCTTGTTCTCTGTCCCATTTTGGGAGTTTCTTTGTATTGATAGTGTTGTATTTGATATATATTGTTGCGATTGTAATTCATTGAGTTTCATTGTAAAATCATATATGAATAAATAAATAAATAAATAAACACCTGTAACCTTTACATAAGTTGGAGAAATCTATAGCGTGCACCCCAAAAAAATGCCTCACAATAAGAAAGTTTTGTGGTGAAAGTAACAAATGTTTGTGGTGTGTTATGCCACTTTGTGGTAAATCTATCGTGTGTGCCTCTAAAGTACATTTTAAATTTCTATAATTTGATTCAGATTTTGTTTTACTCCTTACATTTTAACTTTAGTTTCACTTTGATATTTTTTTTTTTTTTTTGGGGGTTTAAATTGGAGGTTAAAATTAACGATTTTATAACACTATCTTCTAAGGTGTACATGTACAAAAAATTAACAAAAATTTAGATCAAAGGACCATCAGAAACTGGACTTCACATCGGTGGGGCCACAGAAGCTTTTGGCCTACCACTTAAAGCCCAATTCATGGTTCAAGCACTAAAGCCCAACACCATTAAAAACCTAACGTTGCACCAAGAACCAATGGCATCTAAACACTTGTCAAGAGGAGAACCAGCCACGCAAGCAGACAAAGATCCTGCAGAGTTATTGCACCACACATCAGCCATTAATGAGGCTCCTGTAGCATTAAATGTGATAACCCCTCACGGCGGAACGGGCAGCCTCACCATGAACAAGGCAAGCTAGAGCATAGACTTTCGGCCAATGTGACAGGTCGGAGTGGACAAGGAAATGATGGACAAAGGATACAAGGAGGCTTCTAAGACACACAAAAGGTTAAGTTCCCTATTATTATTCTCTCTTTACACCCCATTAACCCCTCTCTCTTCTGACTTGATCGTCGGAGGGTCTGCTGGGGGACTCCCGTTTCCCATTGGGCTTTGGTGCAGGTACCTCAATGGGCTTAGTGATCAGACAACGGTGTTGGAAGCGTGGGTCAGCCTGACTCCCCCTTCAGGATCAGCAGTATCATCAGTTGGCACCGTCTGTGGGAACACCACTCTGCGTGACAATTGTG
Source organism: Camellia sinensis (assembly GCF_004153795.1). Lineage (NCBI taxonomy): Eukaryota > Viridiplantae > Streptophyta > Magnoliopsida > Ericales > Theaceae > Camellia > Camellia sinensis. Next base: position 142,312 of record NW_021028914.1, read on the forward strand.
CTCATTTTTGCCGGAGACCCGTTCCCGATAATTCCTCCTCACTAGCCATCAAGGTGGATGCTCACAACGAGATCCACGGCTTCTCAACACAACTTTGTCGACCCCCAAGCCGACCCTCCTAACCCAAACAACCCACCTCAGTACTTCACAGAGCTTACCAACAGCGTGGCTGAGCAAAACCAAGCCTTGATCAACGCTTTGCTTTAGCGAGACCTCCCTATACCTCCTCCACCACCACAAGATATCCCTCCCAATCGAGAACGAACCCCAAGCCATCCTTTCCAACAAGCCCACCTCTCTAACTTGGAGGGTTTGTAAGCCCTACCTCAAGACATGAACCTGCTACTTGGGGGTTTACATCCATTAGTTCATGCACCTGCTCCTGAATGAGAGGCTCGTATTGTCCAGCCCTACTGCATTTTGGTGGTGACATTTTTCCTTTTTGGGATGCAGAACTCCGAGCCATGAAACTCCAACTTCAAGGAGTCATGCAGAACATACAGAATAAACCCTATACAACATCTAACTCCCCGTTTGTTGTGTCCATCAGGGACAAACCCCTACCTCCCAAGTTCAAAATGCCCTTGATCGACTCATTCGATGGTACAATTGACCCGATGGACCATTTGGAGACCTAAAGAACCCTCATGATCCTCCATACTTTTCCTGACGAGATCATGTATTGGGCTTTCCCCGTAATGCTTAAGGGGTCAGCTTAACTATGGTTTAGTCAGCTGCCACCAAACTCTGTCTCTACTTTCCAACACCTAAGTGATTCCTTCCCGAGCCATTTCATCGGTGCTCAGCGCCAACAGTGCCCGGTAACTCAACTACTTAATATCTGCCAGAAGGAAGGGGAGTCACTGTGCAGTTTCGTCACTCGTTTCAACTCCGGTTTTGTCACCCATTTCAACACTGAGGCCCTACAGGTGGCGGAAAACGACGACAAGGTCATCCTTATAGCCTTCATGGTTGGTTTACGACCATTCGATTTTCTTTTCTCCCTTTCTAAAAATCCTCCAACTACTATGGCCACCCTTCTCTCCAAAGCCTAGAAATATATGAATGCCGAAGACTTTTTGGCGGCCCACCAAGATACCATAACTAAAAATCCAACCCCTAGGGAGAAGAGAAAGGAATCCGAAACCAGACCCTCCCAATATACACAGTAAACCCCTCAGTATCCCGACTGACTCACCCGAGCCGACCGACTGGCGCCTACTCAACTGCCCGATCGGTTCGAGCGATACACCCCCCTCAACTCCCTAATAGAGCAAGTCTTGAATCAGATCCAACGAGATTACAACCTGAAATGGCCCCAACCATCACGGTTTCCCTTCAATCAGCGAGATCAATCCAAGTACTGTCGTTTCCAACACTGAGGAATGTGTTAACCTTAAAGACCAGGTGGAGGATTTCATACGCCCTGGTCACCTCAGTCGGTTGATGGCAGCCCGTCTCCAGCAGCGAGCAAGGACCGACCTGGTCAGGGGCCATCGCTGATATACCCCTCCCCGACAACCCGCACAACCTAGGCGAGACAATGATTGGCCGCACCATAACCCCGAGCACAAGGTAACCCTGCCCCCTGGTTGGCGAGATCAGGGTTATCGCTGGTGTGCTCGCATGCGAAGGTCCATCCCGTTCGGCCCAATGAGCCGAACTTAGAGAAATCAAACAGGGCTCCGATAAAGAAGTTGCGACATTGGATCGCCCCCTCAAGCACCCCAAGCAGTAGACTGAACCCATCACCTTTATGGAGGTCAACTGCACAAGCATCCATTATCCCCACGACGACCCCCTCATCATTTCTACTCTCCTATCCAATTACAAAGTCAGACAGGTGCTTGTCGACAATGGCAGTTCTTCGGACATCATCTTCTTGAATGCCTATCGCCAGTTCAAGGTCGGAAAAGAAAAATTGACCCCTCTCCAGACTCCGCTGGTCGGCTTCACGGGGGATTGGGTGACCTCTATAGGCTCCATTAATCTTCCTATCACCATCAGAGAGTATCCATAGTACACCACCAAGCTACTCACTTTCCTTGTCGTCGACTGTCCTTCTGCTTATAACATAATCCTTGGACGCACAACTCTAAATGCTTTCCAAGCTGTCACCTCCACATAACATCTGGCCATAAAATTCCCCACCGACCTCGGGGTCGGCACCTTGAGGGGCGCGTAGACAATGGCCAGAGAACGCTACGTCGCCTCACTAAAGGAGGTCAAGCTAAAAGAGGCTATGATCATCGAAGGACTCGACGTCAGAGACGAAGAAGAGTTAGTTAGAGCGGAACCAGTGGAAGAACTTGTTGCAGTCTTTATCGATCCTACCAACTCAGCCAAAATAGCCAGGATTGGCAGCCAACTATCCTTCCAGGCCAAGGTCGATCTCATAGCTCTCTTAACCGAGCGTAATGATGTGTTTTCTTGGACCCACTCGAACATGTCGGGCATTGATCCCTCTTTTATCACTCATCATCTCAGTATCGAGCCCCATTTCCGACCTTTCCGCCAGAGGCAGCGTATCTTTCACCTGGAACACAATGCCTCCGTCATCTCTGAGGTAGACAAACTACTGAAGACACAATTCAACAAAAACATGGACTACCCCAGGTGGCTATCCAATGTAGTCTTGGTCCGCAAAAACAATGGTAAATGGAAACTCTGCGTCGACTATTCCAACCTTAATTGAGCTTGCCCCAAAGATAGTTATCTCCTCCCTCGGATATATCTTCTAGTCGATGCCACTGCCAGACATCAGATGCTTAGTTTTATGGATGCCTTCTCCAGCTACAATCAAATTCTGATGCACCCAGCTGACCAGGAACACACCTCCTTCATCACAGACAGAGGAACTTATCATTATCGTGTTATGCCGTTCAGCTTGAAAAATGTCAGAGCAACTTACCAACATCTGGTCAATGCCGTCTTTCAACACCAGATAGGCCGAAACATGGAAGTCTATGTCGATGACATGCTAGTCAAGAGTAAACTCTCCTCTGATCATTTGGTAGACCTACGAGAAACCTTTGAAACCTTACGCAAATATCAGATGAAGCTGAATCCAGAGAAGGGCGCCTTCCGCGTAGGATCTGAGAAGTTCTTGGGCTTCATGGTCAGCCAACGGGGCATCGAGGCCAACCCCGAAAAGATCAAGTCCCTGATAGAAATTTGGTCTCCCAGAATGGTCAATGAGGTTCAACGGCTCATGGGCAGAGTTGCCACCCTCAACCATTTTATTTCTCTGGCAACAGACAAGTGTCTTCCATTTTTTAAAGTCCTCCGACAGGCTTTTGAGTGGAACACCAAATCTGAGGAGGCCTTTCAACAGCCGAAGCAGTGCATGGCCAACCCCTCCTCCTCTCTCAAGCGCTCTCAGGTGAAATCCTCTTCCTCTACTTAGCTGTATCAAACACTGCAGTCAGTGTTGCCCTCATCAGGAAAGACAACTCAGTACAACATCCGGTCTACTACATTAGCCCCACTCTCCGGGGGGCAGAGTAGAACTATCCTCTGCTGGAAAAAATGGCCCTCTCCTTGGTCATAGCCTCAAGGCACCTCCGACCTTATTTCCAAGCTCACTCCATAGTGGTTCTCACTGACCAGCCTTTGAAAAAATTCATGCAACAGCTAGAGTTGTTGGGCAGACTTATGCAATGGTCCATTAAGCTCAGTCAATTTGAAATCTCTTGCTGACCTTGAACAGCGATCAAAGGACAGGCCGTCGCCGATTTTATCTTGGAATTCACCAATCTCACTCTGAATGTGCCCCCTCCGCCAACGCAATTCAACACTGAGGTAGAAGACCCCCATTCTTGGACCCTCAGTGTTGATGGATCATCCGACAAAAAAGGTAATGGGACCACCTCATCCTCACTGCCCCCGAGGGTGGGTATTTCAAATGTGCCCTCCATTTCCTATTCGACATGAGCAATAATGAAGTCGAATATGAGCTTGATAGCAGGTCTTCAACTAGCCACAAACATTGGTGTAAGCCATATCCAAGTGTTCAGTGATTCCCAATTGATCGTCGGGCAGATTACTGGGGAATTCGACGCAAAGGAAGACACGATACGGGCCTACCGGGACTTTGCACTCCCTGTTGTTTACCTTTTCAATACTTTCTAGATCAGACACATCCCTATGTTAGAAAACTCCAAGGCGGACGAGATGGCCCAATTAGCCTCGGCCGACCAGTCAGACCTCAGCCATGGTATCTGCATTGAATACCTGGCCTATCCAGCTACTTTGCCAAACCAGCAGGAGGCTCACTTCCTCCAAAATGAACTTATCCCATGGGTTGCAGACATCCTTCTATTTTTGACACGAGGGGAGTTGCCAGACGATAAATAACAGGCCACCAAAGTTAGAGCCCGATTGTCCAATTACATCCTCATCAGCGGCCTACTGTACAAACGAGGATTCCCATGCCCATACCTCAGGTGTTTCAGTCCTGCTCAAGCGACCTATGTGATGAGAGAAGTCCATGAGGGCATCTGTGGTAATCATTCGGGTGCAAGGTCTCTGGCCCATAAAATCCTCCGCATCGGTTACTTTTGGCCTACTCTGAACCAAGATGCCATCGAATTTGTGCTTAAGTGTGATAAATGCCAGCGCTTTGCCAACATCCCCCATGCTCCACCAACAGAATTGATTACACTCAGCAGTCCCTACCCCTTCGCCAAGTGGGGCATTGACTTAGTCGGTCCCTTGCCTACTGGTAGAGGCCAAACCAAATTTTTCGTGGTTGCCATTGACTACTTCACCAAATCGATGGAAGTAGAACCCCTCACTACAATCACTGAGTGCAACACCACTAGGTTCATCTGGCAGTCGATCGTGTGCCAATTTGGAATCGATCAAGCCATCGTTTCGGACAATGGCAAACAATTCGACAATGCCAAGTTTAGGAAATTCTGTGCAGAGTCCACATTAGACCATGCTTCTTCTCCCCAAGTCATCCCCAAGCTAATGGGTAAGTCGAAGTCACCAATCACTCCCTTCTGAAGATCATCAAGACTAAGTTGGAAGCCGCTAAAGGACTCTGGTTGAGGAATTACCGAACGTACTCTGGGCTTATCGGACGACTGCCCGAACCCCTACTGGGGAGACCCTTTTTTGCCTAACATACGGTGCTGAGGTAGTCATCACAGTGGAAATCGATCTGCTGACCCCTCGGGTTTTACACCCGAATCCAGAACTAAACGAATAGTTGCATCAGGCTGACTTGGATTTGATTAAAGAGCTCCGAGAGACAACTACTGCCAGACAGGTGTCATATCAACAGAAAATGAGCGCACATTATAACTGCAAAGTTCAACCTCGAGAGTTCGCAGTGGGGCACCCAGTCTTGTACGAAGCAACCCTAGCTACTAAAAATCTAACAAAGGGTAAGCTGACAGCCAAATGGGAAGGACCTTATTTCGTCAAGGGCGACCTCGCCTGGGCACTTACCGACTTCAGGATATGGAAGGCCGAGACCTCCCTCATCCGTGGAATGCCGAGCACTTGAAGTGTTATTTCCAGTAAAATGGCGTCTCTTGTTTTTGTATTAATCAATTGTTGAATGTTCTCTTTTGCCGATCAGCACACTAGTTCATTTTTGTCCTTTCTATATATGATGTAAACTTGTGATCAACAGGTTGTGCCTTCAACTACAACAATCTGATATCTCTATTATTTGTGTTGCGTTTCAATGACAACTTTCAACCAAAGCCTTAGCTCGACTGAGCCCTCTAAGCCTCAACCAGACTGAGCACGAAGAGCTCAGCCAGACTAAGTTATCTAAAGCCTCAGCTCGACTAAGCCCTCCGAGCCTTAGCCAGACTGAGCACGAAAAGCTCAGCCAGATTGAGTTAACTAAAGCCTCAGCTTGACTGAGCCATCCAAGCCTTAGCTAGACTAAGCACGAAGAGCTCAGCTAGACTGAGTTAACTAATGCCCCAGCTCGACTGAGCCCTCCTAGCCTCGGCCAGATTGAACACGAAGAGCTCAGCCAGACTGAGTTAACTAAAGCCTCAACCCGACTGAGCCCTCCAAGCCTCAGCCAGACTGAGGATGAAGAGCTCAGCTAGACTGAGTCAACCAAAGCCTCAACCTGACTGAGCATGAAGAGCTTGGCCAGACTGAGTCAATCAAAGCCTCAGCCTGACTGAGCCCTCCAAGCCTTGGCAAGACTAAGCGTGAGGAGCTCAGCCAGACTGAGTCAACCAAAGGCTCAGCCCAACTGAGCCCTCCCAACCTCAGCCAAACTGAGCATGAAAAGCTCAGTCAGATTGAGATCTAAGGATTCGACCAGACTGAGTCAACACTAGTTTATCCAGACAAAGCGTGTAGTTACAATTAGCCATAATTAGTGTTAGCCAGACTAGTTTCAATCTCAATTCATGCTTGCCCAGTTTTTACCATTTATGCTGGTCAGGTTGCTTGTCCATTTTTACATTTTGAACTCTACCATTTCACATTCGCAAAGTTTACTTGTCCATTTTACTTATCCATTTTTACCACTTGAACTTTACCATTCAAATATATATATATATATATATATATATATACACAATAACAACAACAACAATAACAGAACTCATCGATTTTATTAACAAACTTGCACTTTTATACAATTCATTACAGAAATTACCTCTACTTAAAAAAAAAAAAACAAAAACAAAAACAATAACAACAAAAAATTTCTTCTCTACATTTCTTTACATAGATTACATTTTAGCAAGAAGAATGCCTAGCCATTAATTCGCGTCGCTGGACGCGAGATCTTCCTCTTCAACCCCCTCATCCTAGGGGGTCTGGGCAACGTCGTCTTCTCCTACTTTCATGAGACTGAAGTCCACATCTGGGAATAGCTCTTGCACCTTATACTTGAAGCTCATCCAGCTGCTATCCTAGTACAGGCTCATCTCGTGCTTGTAGAAGTCTGACCGCTGAAAGCTTTGAATCACTTCTTCTTCGCTCCTACCTTCAGCGGCCACTCCCGATGGCCCAGCATCCCCTTCCCCCTCCTTCGCCAAGCTCCTGGCAACCGCGGCGTCAATGGCCATTTGGAATTTGACGGACCCCTTAAATTGCTCCACAGTCACCACGCATAAGTCGGGGTACGCCACCCTCTCAGATGCCAATTTGACCCTCTCTTCTACCAATGACTTCTCCAAGTCTGCAATTCGCTCATCTACTTCTTCCTTGTCTTTAATCGCCTGGTCACACAGATCTTCGTTGTTGGCCAGGGCTTCTTCCAACCTTTCCTTGGTGGTGGTGCAGGCTTCCTGGATTTTGCCTACCTTCCTCTACTCACCCGCCAATTCAAACTCCAGTGATACTGCCTTGTGGCGCACCACCTCCAGCTCTGATTTGGTCACGATGAGCTCGGCCGTAGCACAATCTTCCAAGTAGCTCTGCACCACTGCTAGTACCTCCATCTTCTTTTCCCTCAACACATACTCCAGTCCGTTGGCACACGCACTCCGTATAACTTTCCTCCAACCCACTGTCTCAACCCTTAGGTTTTACAGCTGCGTTTTGACCCTTTCCAACTGGGCCTTTAGCGGCTCTGCCTCCACCTTAGTCAGCGTTGCCTTATTCAGTAGGGCAGTCGCCAGGGTATCGCCTCCATCTATGCCGAGTAGAACCCTCGCAGGAGGTCGGCCTCTATAAATCGCACCATCGATCGCACGACCGCATCCTCCACTACCCCAATGAGACGGTTGACTGTGACCCTGGCTTCCCCTCCTTCTTCTGTCGATCAACCGGCCACTGCGCGCATGTGATACATAACGGTCTTCAACGTGGCACCGATCTCTGGTTTGCTCACCCTAACTTTTCCTTCCCCAGGACTTGGGGCCACCACCTGCTCTAGCTCCATTGCGTCCAACTCCACTTGGACATTTGGGCCCCTCACTTCTTTCCCCTCCACTCTTGTCTCCTCCATCTCTGCTTCTGGGGCTTATTCTGCCCTCCCCTCCTTCGTCTTTTTCAAAATCGGGCCACCCTCACTCTCTTTTGCAGCCGCCCTCTTTTTCTTCTTCTTTAACGCTGCCTCCACCTCATGTTTGCTCCTCACCTTTAGTGTGTAACGCCCCAAAAATAATACTAACATATCTACAACATCACCCACTTTCAAAAAGTATAATAACCATACTTCTTTACATAATTCCAAATGTTTTACAAAATAATCTCACATGCGATTACACATTCATTGACAAGCTAGTACATGAATCTATAGCATGTAAAATCATTAAATCAAAACGAATAAGGCCCTCAAGGGCTTACAAGTTCCAAGGCAATAGCTCGGTTACCCAAAATGGTCTCTCGGACCCATACACGTTAGCCCTTGGCTTTACAAAAGATCACAGGAAAATAAGAGCTACGTACTCTTTACAATTATCTGCGCCCTCAACTTGGCGGGATCACCACGTCTTTACCTACACAAGGTCTCATAGGGGTGAGCATAAAGCCCAGTAGGAATTTCTAACAAAGTATATACAGTTATGCCACTCTCAATAAAATATAAATGCTCATGCTATGCCATGCTTTTTAAAGAAAACTTCATTTTTATGCTCTCTCAAAATTTCCATTTCAATAAAGGTTGGCAATCTCAACACATTTCACAAACTTCCAATTTTAATTAATAGGGGTGGTAAATATGACACTAGTAATCCCTAGGCTAGTGTCTGCAAATAGACTCTACGAGTACTACCAACTGTCATTTTTACTGTTATTAACCGGAAGGCTCAACACCTATCCGCGCGGTTTTTTGGTCTTTCACCATGGACACTCAGGCCAACTATCAAGATCAACTACACCCCTTATCCAAACTTACCACATATTTATCCCATACCACATTCCCATAATTCTTATTACAACATAGTCTTTCTCAATGTAAACATTTTCCAATTCATCTCATGATGTGCAATAATGATAATAAATCAAATGAATACATGATGCAATGCATAATATTTCATAACATTTTTCTATTTCAAACATCTCTACAACAATATCAATTTACCACTTCTATCATTTCTTCTCCTCAACATTTTTCCACAAATAACCAAAAACATCAATTCATAGCAACAACAAACTTCTCATCATGCCCAAATCTCAACAAGCTAGCCTCTCAAGGCAATATGTGATGTTCTCAAAGTAATTTCTTTAAAATTTTACCACATCCGCATTTCGTGGTGCATAATCATTCACCACCTTCCAACAACCCAAGTTCAAGCATTTATCAACATGTTAAAATAACATCTAGTGTCTCATATATCCAATAGGTCTCCTTTTTTACCAAATAAACTATGAGGTTTACCCTCATTCATCCTCTTGACACAAAATGGTAAAGCGTTTCATAGATATTCCCTTATTTTCCCAAAATGCCGAACTTATAGGGTTTTCTTTGAAAACAAACCCTTCTCATTTTCCATGAAAACTCCATCAAAATACTTTTCATAGTTTTAATAGGGGTAAATCCTCAAGAGATAATAAAATATTGCAATACAAACCCTCTTTCTAAACTCTCTCTACAATTTGAGTTAAAATTCAATATCAACACAAAATCTCACGAATACTTTTTAAATCAACATTAATATGGCAAAACTTGTATATATGACTCAAGAAAGCCCTACCTCAATGCTTGATGAAGAACGAAGATGAAACCCTAGCCTTGATGGAAAATCCTTGAACTTTCCACAACACTAAGAGGAGCCCTAGCTCTAGATCTTCAAGGTTAGAACGAGATGATGATGATCTTGATCCAAGATTTGCAACAATCAAAGTGTTTTGCGTGTTTGAGAAGGTTTTCTAGAGAGAAGGAGGAGGAAAACATGGTTTAGAGTGAGAGAGAAGTGTCAAAAATGAGATACACTTTCGGACTAAAAGAGAAGAAAAATAGGGGTTTTCAGACTACAGAATGCCGCATATGCGGCACCCATCCCTGCACGTGCAGAGCGCCCCTTCCCGCACGTGCGGCCTTCATCCCCGCACGTGCGGCCTTCATCCCCGCACGTGAGGGGCTCATCCCGTACCTCCTTCCGCACGTGCCTGTTAGGCAGTGTGCAATCCACCAAAAGTCCCATCTTCCCGCACGTGTGGCTTTGGCCTCCCGCACGTGCGGCCCAACCCCACACGTGCAGCCCTTACCTAACAGCCCAGAATATTTTCTCTCCACTCCCGGGCACTCCAGACCTAACCCCGCACCTTCCGGAACCAGAAACTTCCACACCGACACACACACCCAAGAACAAGAGTCTTAACTTGGAAATGGTTTCCGAGATTGCTAACCCAACGAGAACAAAAGAGAGCGAACCAAAAGAAGGAGAAGAAAGAGAGGAAAAGGGACCCGGTCATCATACAGCAGATCCACTAGGGGTGGCAGCGGAGCGAAGTTAGTTAGATCTTTACCTCCCAACGGCTTGGGATGTGGTCAGACTCACTCCCTCATCACCAGCTTCGGGGCAGGCCTTAACTGCGATTTGTTATACTTGTTCGCCTTTGCAATGGTTTTCGCTCCTCCACCCCCTGCGCCTTCCTCCTTGTCTCCAACTCCTTCAATGCAGGATCCTCCTTAGTCGGCTGCGGCCCCAAACTCAAGGTGACCAAGGTTGAAGGTCGGATAAGATCATCCCACTTCACACCCTCCTTCTCCTTTCACTCCTTCACTCGTTTCACCCTACTCTCGCACTCCGCCTTCAAACTTGGCTCCACCGACTTCATGGGGACTTTCTACGTTGTGCGCACCCCCCTCATACCATTTGCTAATATATAGAATCACCTTGGTCTCCACCCTTTCACTGATGATGGTAAGCCTACCACTAGTCCTCTGCCCGCCACTGCCTGCAAGGTCACCCATGTCTCTTGTTGATCGGAGGCCTTGTAGCAAGAAAAGAATTGATCCACTGTCATCGTTGCCCCCCCGGTCGCCTATGGCCATGCGATCGCATAGGCCATTAGTATTTTCCATACGTTGGGCATCAGCTGCCCTGGCGCCACCTCCAATTGGTTCAGTACGTCCACCACTATTTGAGGGAGCGGCAGCCTTAGCCCCCCCTCCCCCCGTAGTGCTTCCTCGTACAACTTAAATTTCGTCGGACGTGCATCCGACGCCTTTTCCTTAGACGTGGGCAACTTCAGCTCTATCTCTGCCAGAATCTGGTACGTCCTTCGTACCTCCTCTAACTCCTCCACCGTAAACGTTGACTTGTCGGCCTTGGGGTGCCAGTGGTCCGGTTCAACTTGGCTAATCGATCTTGCGGCTACGATCATGGTAGATGGACGAGGTCGCGCCGCTTGCTCCCGGCCTCTTGGTCCTATATTGCTCCGCTAATTCCACTACGTCGTCTTCACCGAATGCCTCTAGCCTCATGGCTGGCACTTCATCTCGAGCCATCTTTTCTACGTTTCTGTGTATTCCTTTGGATGCTGGCACAAGGAAGTTCACAAAGTGTTGGAGAGACGTGTCACACAAAACAATGAGCTCAAGTCTGGGATGTGTTGGTATTTCACAAAGAGGTATGTAAAACAAATAACTCCAAATGGCCACGGTTTGCCTATATTCCAAGGATCGAGATTAAATTTCGCCAGATTGAAAATTTTGAAAGTTTTCACCCCCACATTTTTCACGTCCTATTCTAGTCCTAACCCTTCGCTTCCTACAAACGCATCACTTCCCTCACCACTGGATCACGCCACGTGTACCACCACAATTCACTACCTCTTTTCCCTTCCCTGTCTATTCCGCTTCAACTCATCATGTACCCTGTCGCACCTCAAGACTCGTGCGCCACCACCACCTCTTGATCGGCTTCTCCTTCGGCGATCGGCTCTACTCTCAATCAGTCTTTTCGATCGGCATCCCCTTCGGCGGTCGGCCCTCCTCTCGATCGGCTTCCTCTTCAGTGGTCGGCCCTATTCTCGGTCGGTCTTCTCGATCGGCCTCCCCTTTAGCGGTCGACTCCCCTTCTCGGACGATCTTCTCGATCGGCCCCCCTTTCGCGGTCGGCCCACTTCTCGGTCGGTCTTCTCACTCGGCCTCACATACTCCCCGTCTTCTTTCTTATTCCCTTCATTGAACTGAAGCTGCACTTGGGAATGGGGGACTACTGACATCGGTGGGCCCACAAAAGCTTTTGGCCCACCACTTAAAGCCCAATTCACTGTTTAAGCACTAAAGCCCAACATCATTAAAAAGTCAACGTTGCACCAAGAACCAATAGCATCTAAACACTTATCAAGAGGAGAACCAACTACACAAGAAGACAAAGATCTTGTAGAGTTATTGCACTACACATCAACCATTAATGAGGCTCCTACAACATTAAATGTGATAACCTCTTCACGATGAAACGACAACCTCACCATGAACAAGACAAGCTAGAGCATAAACTTTCGGCCAATGCGACAGGTCAGAGTGGACAAGGAAATGATGGACAAAGGATATAAGGAGGTTTCTAAGACACACAAAAGGTTAAGTTCCCTATTATTATTCTCTCTCTCTACACCCCATTAACCCCTCTCTCTTCTAACTTGATCGTCGAAGGGTCCGTTGGAGGACTCTCGTTCCCCGTTGGGCTTTGGTGCAGGTACCTCAGTGGGCTTAGTGATCGGACAACGGTGTTGGAAGCGTGGGTCAGCCTGACTCCCCCTTCAGGATCAGCAGTATCATCAGGACTTAAAGTATAAGAACTAAATTATTCGAATTAAAATAATAGGGCCAAGGTGAAATTTAAATCAAATTATAAGAATGAAAAATGTATTTTATCCTATCATAAATAAATCTTAATCATTTATTTATATGAATTTCAAGTAAATCTCACATAAATAAACAATTTGAATTTATTTATGGCATGACTATATTACTATCATATGTAATAGTGAATAATTGCTCACCAAACTCACTTATTAAATGGCTCATGACTTCTTTTAAAACTAGAGCATGAATGAATGGTACAATGTTTGAAATTTGATCCTCCACAAAATTGTGGAAGTTTGGAGCAATTACCAAATAAGAGTGGTATGATGATAAGGCAAATTACATTTTATCTTTTGAACTATCACTTACTTTTTTCCATAACTAACTAATATAAATTTTTTGTTACGAATTTATGTGACTTTTACATGATATCTCAAGTATTACAAAATGTCTGAAATAAGTTTATTTTCTTCTATTTGTGATAGCAGTCACGATACTCCTAGGGTAAGCAACTATGATTGCTAATGAGGCAAAAAAATATATAAACAACACCAAACAAAAATAAATAAATAAATAAATAAAATAAAATAAAATTATTTTAAGCATTTCACAATATTTTCATGTAATATTTACTCATAATTTCAGTGACATGTTTGGATGTCAATTTGTCTAATAATAAATACAAATGACACAATAATAATATATAAGGCGAGTAATACTAGGGATTCCAAATAATCTATCAAGTTTTTTTACCAAATCTCTCACATTGGTGTGAGACTCATTTGTGTAGGTCCCACACCCATATAAAAAATTTAGTAAATTATTTGGGGTTCATAGCATTTCCATATATAAGGTTGGTGTGGAGTGAAAATGTAGAACTCCACAAAGCTGACTTGGAGTCAGATTAGTGGGGGCTATGTTTGGATTTCCAAACTAATAAGAAAAGTCTTTAAAGAAGGTCCAAAAATTTAAAAACACATGAAGGGGGCTTTCAAAATCAGGTTGTTGTGCTGAGTAGTAATTAAATAATTTTCAAAGAGGGACGGCTATTGAATAGAACTAGTTAACTACTACTAATCCACTTGCTTTTAGATTTAACTATTCTAGTTGTTAGGAAAATGCTAATAGTTATTCTGATTATGGGTTGGTGAAAAATGTTTTATATATAAATAAGTCAAAAGTGTTAAAAAAGATTTTATAATTGGTGAAAAAAAATTTGAAACTGTTTTTGTCATGTTGTAGGAGCAACAAAAACCTTTATTATTAATATTATGTTCGATAATCAGTATAAATTTAATGAATATTATAAAATTAAATTATAAATGCACCATTTTTTCACATTATTTTACACTATGAATTTACATTGAAAGTAGACCCGATAATGTGGGACCCACTTCATTATGAGTCGATGATGTAAAATTATTTTAAAAAATAATATATCTATATAACATGACTCAAGTGTCATAATAAAAATAATAATTATTTAATTAAAAAAATCACTTTACAAACAAATTCAGCATGTCTTGCCCGTAATTTTTTTTGCTGCATGATTGGTTTGGAGCACCACGTAAATAATGCCACATGGTGGTCTAGGTCTATTGAATAATTAACCTTCTATTTCCTTTTCTCTTTTGTTTGGCCAAACAATGACAAAAGGAGAGTTGCAGGAAAATGAATCCTACATTAGTAGCAGATCATTTTTCTTTTTGGGTCCCGCAACCTACTAGATGAATATAAATTTTACCTCGAAGTAGGCAAGAGAGTATGACCCTCTTGCTACCTCGAGAAAACATATCCTTAAAGAATAATAGCCTCCTGAGCTCCACTTCCACATAAATAGAATCTGTTGGGTCGCCTTTAAATAGCAGGAAGAAGTAAGTTCTGTGGACCAATGACACATTGCAAACATCCCAAAGTTCAATAATTTCCTTTTGGAGCGTCTTGAATTATGAGGGCCAATTCGAAAGACTCTTCGAACTATTCAAGAATTTAAATATAAAATTGCAAACACATTGCATTTGCATCCACCGCTAGTGTATATATATACACACCCATATATATGCAGGTTCTAAAGGGGGAAAAGATAGGAACACACCCATAGAGAGAGTCATGGGTGTGTTTGGAAGTGTAAATGAGTGTGATTCTTACAAAGTTGGATCCTAAATGGCAATTGTCAAAACTTTAACCAGGGTATGCCACGCATGACAACTAGCTACCTTGTGCATGGGCCTTTGGGTCAGGCCTATGGTCTAGGTTTTAGGTAGTCCATCGGGCTAGACTTATGGGCCAATCCATAGGCCTTACCCTTTTGTCAAAGCCCAGCTCATATTTCAAGACTAGGCCAAGGACCAACTCGGGCCGGACTATGGGCTATGAACTTTTTGATGAGCCTTGTATGCACAAACTAATAAAAAGATTACATTTTTTATATGAAAATGTTCATAATTACCTTTCCATGTACCATTGTGTCCATGCCCTACACTTTGACATGTTGGCATTTTCATTTTGTCTCTTGTTCATGCTTATGCTACTCAAGTTATTGATACAACAAGAAGAACAAAGCCATGAATCTCAGACACTCGGGCTTAGCTAAATGACTATCGTAAATCATAAAGTGCATTTATTATGAATCCCCATAGCATAATAGGTGTCGACTGTTCTCACTGTGCTTAATTAATAATGATGTCATATATAACTGATAAATGAACAGAACACATAAAAAGTTTATCTAGAACTTGTTAACAAATTCCTGCTTTGGCATCAGCATAAACTTTGTTAAGCCATAGTTTTTCACAGAAATATTTAAAATAAAAGTCAGAAATAGTAATAAAACTCACTGGATTGTCAGCAACTTGCTTCTGTTGCTGAAGCTCAGCCTTTTCCTCCATTCGTACAATGCATGTATTAACACTAGTAATATTATAATCAACTGAAGTTCTGCCTCTGTGCGCTTCAAGATCAATAGCAGCAACACTCTTGATAGAAGATTAAGAACCTTTTCTTGATAGCCTTTCAATGTTGGCACCATAGTTCAATTCATACAGCCTTCTTCGGATATCCTCAGGTCTTCCACTGAATTCTTTCTAGAACCCATTTGGTGGTGTGTGCTCATTATCATTTTTTTCCACCTTCTCAAACCATGGTGAATATGCGCTAGTCATTAGGCTTGCTTTACAGCTTCTACTTTTAGTTAACTTGAAGCTTTGTGAGCCAGACATGTACTCTGTTAATGGCCATGAAGATGGTTTTTCATGAGAATGAACAACGAAATGGGGATGTAACTTAACATACTATCTTCCTTTAGTGGCGGTGACATGAACTCCTAATCTATTGTGTCTCTGTTCCTAGCCACCATCGATTCAGAGATTTCAGTGTTTTGTTCAGGAGATGATGATCTATTCGATTCTTCTGCCTCTATGCATTGAACTTCCCTTCATAGATCCTCCAAAGTTCCATTCATCATGTTTGTTTTCAGTTTTTTGAAAAAACTTTTCGAAAAATTTTACTTTCTTCTTTTTCATATTTTTTTGTTTTTACTAATTTTTTTTTAATACTTTAAGAAATTTTTTTAATTTTTAGACTCACCTAACACAAATATACTTAAAAAGTATAATTTTTGTGAAAACAATCTTTAAAAAAATTCACTGAATCCCAAAAATACAAAAAAATATGAAAATTCAGTATATTTTTCATATTTTTGTGTATTTATTAATTTTTAAAAATATTTTTTTCACAAATATTTTTCTTTGTTGATACATCTAAACAAGGTGCATCTAAAAAAGTAAAAAAAAAAAATGCTTAAAATTTTAAAAATATTCACTAAAAATAAAAAAACACGAAAGACAAAAACTCCGTTTTAAAAAAACTGAATTTAGAAAACTGAAATCAAACACACTGCTTTGGTTTTTGCTTCAATCATGTCCCAACTCTGTCCAGAATTGCTTCAGATAAACATAAAAGCACCGGCCAACAGCTATGGAGAAGTATCATTTGGCACAAAGTTCTCTTCAAATTCAGTAAGAATTTGTTTGTAGTGATCATCAGAGCTTCTCCCACTATGTCCATAAGAATAAAAAGATCTGTTGACTGATCTAACACCAATGTCCAAGGAGTGAGGACTTGCCGAAGGGGATGTATCTGGTACTGGATTTTTACATTCCGGTGACTTCCGAACTTGCAAGTGTGGGTAGTTATTAAAACCTACCTAGAGAAGTACAAAAGGGAAAAGTAAATAAACTCAACTAAACAAGGCACACCTAGATGGAATGGATGCTTCAGTATAACAATTTAGCTATAGTTACCCGTGTCATTGAATGTTCCGCATCCCTAACCAGTTGTAGCAAATCTTGAACATGAGATTGATCTAAGTCTCATTGAACAATCAGATCTATCATCTCCTTCTTTAGTTACACAAGTAGAAAAAGTATGTAAATAAAAAGATAAAGGCATTCAACGCATGAGCCCATAAGACAAATGCTGCTTCTTCAATGGATGGAAAGATTTGCAGCATGTTCGTGAATCATACTTCAAATGTTACTAGCTCAAGGTGCACTCTTAACTTTCCCCAAAAATGTCATTTGAAATTGAACTTTTCAAGCTTACAGCTATCAAAAAGTCAAATAATCGGACATTAGAAGGATTTCCATATGTAATGCCATGGTTCTTTAGACTTTTTAAGCCTACTTGTTCCTTCTACAATGATCTTCTTGTGTTTTTTATCAAATCAAGACACATTAGGAAAGTACGTAATTTAACAATTTGAGTTAAAACTGAAGTAAAATGACATTAAAACCATACATCCTAAAATGACATAGTTTTGCTTAACTTTAAACATAGGCCATTGGATTATTACAAGAAGTTCAGAATTCATTATAGAGAATCTTGACCCAGTCAACGATGGTACACCAAATTAGTTACCATTTTTTGTTAGGTTAAGTTGTTAAAGATATCCCTTACAGTGCAGTAAAAGTCAAATGAAGTATTTAAACCGCATCCTTGCAATGTTATTAAACTAAACGGTTTATCAACAAATCTCATATTTTCAAATTGGTATTGTTCTTGAGGTGGGATTTTGTTGACATGTCAACTGGTCATCTATTGTAATAATCTAAGAGTTACAAAAACATTCTGCTTTTAGATCACAAAAGTCCTTCTAAAAATCCAACCAAAATTGAAATGACATTGTCAAAGGATTAGAAGCAAGACAAGGAATAAAGATTAGAAATGAGTAAATAGACCAAGAATATTCTTTTTGCATGTTCCATGCAGAATGAGAAATATACAAAAGGCTTAATATGACAAACAGACAATGAAACGGAATGGAAGTTATGTAACCTAAAAGAAAAAATGGAATTAATTATAAATGATGGAGAAGGATGCACACAGAAATAAGGGTTTAACAACAAAGATTACACTTATGGTTGCCAAACTAACTCACTCTAGTGGATGTGATCATGTGACATAATTTAGAGAAAATTTCACTCTACCCTCCAATGTGGCTTAACCTATGTGCAGATTGCCCCCTATCTATAATGATCTCGGTTGTCCCTTTACTGTTCTGTTGTATTCCGGACTCGGTTCCGTGAAGTTGGAAGTGGTATCTATCTTGTTGCCGTCCTTTAATTCCACTTGATTGAGTTTTAGGATGTTCTGAGCAGGGTTGTTACAGGCTGGTTAGGCCTTGGTTTCAATTCCTTGTTGTCCAGTTTTTAGGCGATCCGCTCGAGCGGGTCTTCTTGCGCTCGAGCGGGGATTGCACACTTCCAGTATTCGTGTTCCTGCAAAACTTTTGCAGATGTGATTTTTACGCTTGAGCAGGTTTGTTTGCGCTCGAGCAGTGGAGCTCGAGCGGGTTTGGTGGCGCTCGAGCGGGTAGTACTTTCTGGGTGTAAGTTCTGGGAGAGGGAAATCTACACTCGAGCGGACTGGTTTTTGCGCTCGAGCGGAAGTGCTTTATTCTTGTGTCTTGGAGCTCGAGCTGGCCTTATTGCGCTCGAGCATGTCCAGATTTTTGTTCTTGGCGCTCGAGTGTTGTGTTCTCCGCTCGAGCGGGTCATACGTATATGAGTTATCCACTGGGTGATTTTTAATCACTTTTTACTTTTCTTTCTCTCTCCTACTTTTTCTAAAACTCATTTTTGAGAGCCTCTCTCTCTAGAAAGTCCTTTCTTTCTAGGGTTTGATCTAGTTAGAGTGTCCTCCTTCTCTTCGGCCTTTGTAAAAGTTGTGTTGATCGTCGAGGGCGTCATTTTGATCTGAAAATCTTGGTCTTTGGAGCACTTTGGTTTTGGTCTCTTCTCCATCCGAGCTCTAACTTCGAGGTAGGGATAACCTACTCCTCACTATGGGCTTTGTCTTTAAATTTTAGTATTTTGAGATGTTGGGGTTGGTTTGGTAATTTTGTGAAAGTTTGGGGGCTTTTGTGTAAATTTACAAAAGTTAGGGTTTTAGCTATATAAAACCTAGATGCATGTTTGGCATGGAAAAGTGAAATTAATGTTAAACCATTAATGAAAATGAAACCGTGAAGGGTTGAAATGTTAATTATGGAAAATGCCCTAATTACATTGGTTAATTAATTTCCATAATTAATTACGAGAAATGAGGAATCGATTTGGAAAGATATGGGATTAAAGGGTGTAGTTGGATTATTTATCACTCACCTAGTTGGAATGTTGATTATATATCCATTGTTGCATTTATTTTCTGTATAGAAATAACTGCTTTGGGCTATCGGTGGAGGATAGTCTTGATTGTTGTAGACAATGCATGATGATTAGGCAAACTGAAACTAATCACTGGAATGTGTCATTGAGTATGACGGTTGCAAGAATACATTAAATTTATGTGTTTTGTGATGATGTGTATAATTATTGTTTATATGCATTGTGTTGTATTGGAGGAGATAGGGGATGTACTCCACGGTTTAGGGGAAGATAGGGGATGGACCTCTAAATCGGATGTTGTTTGGAGGAGATAGGGGATGGACTCCATAGATAGAGCTCATATGCTTATCTATTAATGTGTTGACAGAGCTCATATGCTTGTCTTTGGAAGTGTGATAGTGCTCTTATGCATATCTATGGAAGTGGTGATATAGCTTGTATGCTTATCTGTTGGTGTGTGATATAGCTAGTATGCTTATCTATTATGAAATGGTGAAGTGCTTAATATGAGTTACTGTCTCATATAAATTGTTTGGCCAGGTTCTGAGCCATGGTTGTAAATTGAGAATTGAAAAGAATTGGAAAATGGGTTGTAACATGGACTTGTATGTCATGAAACTGTAAAGTGTGATAAGGAGAAGTATCAGTGTTGACCATCTATCAATTGCTAATCTCTTAGTCATTGTTCATATTTGGTTTAGTGTATGTCTACTGGGCTGTGGCTCACCCTATATGGGAATATCATTTTCAGGTACAGGTAGCATGCCATCTCCAAGGACGTAGCTTGGGAGGCTAGAGACGAGCGGACTTTTGTTGTTTTATTTCTTTGATGTATTACATGTATATTCAAGCCAAGGGCTTAATGTGTAAATGAGTTAGTACTCTTTTGTTGTAACCAAGTGTTAACTTGGAAACCTGTAAGTCTTTAGGGCATTTGCTTTTGTCGTTAACATGTAATACTTTTTGTAATGGAACTCTGATGAATAGAAGAAAGTGGAAACTTTTATATATCAATGCATGTCTATATGATGGGTTTATTGTTATTATTTCGAGGGCGTTACAACTTGGTATCAGAGCGTACCGGGTTCGAATACTTTGGGTACGTGAGAGGTGATTAGTATCACAATGGGTTTGTCTCGCTTGATAGAGACTTAGATGTAGTGTCATATGCTATGTGCTTAATTGATAACATGCTTATGTGACTATGTGGGTATGGGATTTAGTTTCTAGGATGTTGATTGGATCCTTGGGTTTCTGTGAGCCTTGTTGGAAAGGCACTTGATCAATGCTGTTTCTAACCGGAACTCTTGTAACGCCTCGGGACTATCATTATCCGGAAAGGAAATTCGTAAGTGCTTATGTGTTTATGTGCTTACGTGGAGTGAATTACAGTTGGCCATGCATTAGGACGTGAGTGTTTAGTTTTGGCACATTTGTGAATGTGCTAACGTTCTGTATTACCTTTATTAGGATGTCAGGACGAGGAAGAGGTGCTAGGCGTGGTAGGCTTGCGAGGCAGGAAGTACCATTACTGGATGATATTCCGGCAGTGCGGGAGGGAGTTGGTCAGGCCAATGTGGCCGAGCCAGCGGGTTAGCAGGCTATGAGTGCCTTGGCCCGAGAGATAGCAGGAGCTTTGGGTATTCTCAGAGCAGGGAATCAGGCAGCTGAGGCAGGGCCTTCCTTCTTGAAGAGGGAGTTCTTCCGGTCTAATACGGACGAGTTTGTTGGAGATCCGAAGGAACCACTGAAGGCTGACGAGTGGTTAGAACAGATGAGTAAGACATTCAAGATGCTTGGCATCGAGGACGGAGCATTGAAAGTGGCCTGGGCATCTTTCCAGCTGAAGGGAGATGCGGGTCAATGGTGGAAATACGAGAAGGCTCGTGTTGGTGGTACTTGGGAGGCGTTTGTGAATGCTTTCCAGGAGAGGTTCTTATCTGCAGTTGCTAGGGAGAAGCTGAGGGATCAGTTTAGCCGGCTTAATCAGCAGGGTATGTCCGTGGCAGAGTTTGAGGCCACTTTTACAAGTTTGTCCAGGTTTACACCTGAGTTGGTGGCGTCCGAAGAACGTCGTTGCTATGAGTTTGAACGGAAGTTGAGGCGGGGCCTCAAGTTGAGGGTTGGTGGGTTTTACATCCGAGAGTATAGACATTTAGTGGATGTTGCAGCTCACATGGAGCTTATGATGCAGGAGGAAGACGAGGAGAAACATAGAGGCTCCAAGCGGGACCAGGAGGGTCAGGGTGATGGCAGGAGATAGAGGGGTTATAACCCTCAGCAGTCTCAGGGTGGAGTTGCTAGATCGACTTTTCTGGTGCCGAGTGCAGGCTCGGGGAGAGGTAATCAAGGAGGCTTGACTTGTTTTGCGTGTGGCCAGCTGGGTCACAAGTCTTCGGTTTGCCCGCAGAAGGGAGGGGGTCAGCAAGCTACTTCCTCTTCAGCTAGACCTCAGGGCCAGAGTCAGGGCAGGGGCCAGCCCCTGTCTTGCTATCAGTGTGGTCAGCCTGGGCACCTGAAGAGGTATTGCCCGCAGTTGAGTGCTACTTCGGGGGCGTCTGGTTCTAGGCAGACGTAGAGTTATCAGCCAGCTCAGTCTATGTAGGCCTCGAGGGCTAATCCGGGAGCTTTGTCATCCCAGTCAGTGCAGCAGTCATATGCTCCGAGGGGTGAGCAGGTGGATCAGGGGCCTACAGGGCGCGTGTATGCTGTTACCGCGTAGGATCTTGTACCGGCTCCATCAGTAGTGAGAGGTACTTTTCTGTTTTGCAACTCGGTTGCTAATGTGTTGATTGACACGGGTGCATCTCATTCTTTTGTATCTGCTGCATTTGCATCTGTTTTGGAATTGGAGTTGGCACAATTAGCATATCCTATATGTGTAGTATCGCCTGTTGGTGGTGAGTTGATCTTGAATGTTAGAGGTTGTGATATAGAGGTCGCCGACCATAGGCTTCCTTTTCCTTTTGTGGTCATGCCCATGAAGGGTTTTGATGTTATTTTGGGTATGGACTGGCTATCGTCATACCGGGCTGTTATCGATTGCTACCGCTAGAGGGTTACATTATGTACCTTGAGCGGGGAGTGGTTCCATTTCTTGGGAGACCGGGTTGGTAGTGTCTTGCCACCGGGGTATGATTCGCGAGGGCAGAGTGAGCTTAGTGGTCTACTTGCTAGCTTTGAGAGCGGTGAGTGTGATGAGACCCAGCTTGTGTTGCCGAGGGTGGTTTGTGAGTATTCGGATGTCTTTCCCGAGGACCTTGTTAGTTTGCCACCTCACCGAGAGATAGAGTTCTCTATTGATTTAGTGCCCGGCACGGCGCCGATTTCTATGGCACCTTACCGTTTTGCTCCAGCAGAGTTGGTTGAGTTGAAAGTTCAGCTCCAGGAATTGCTAGATAAGGATTTTGTTCGCCTTAGTGTTTCGCCATGGGGAGCACCGACCCTCTTTGCTAAAAAGAAAGATGGTGCCTTGAGATTGTGTATAGACTACCGGAAGTTGAATCGGGCTACAGTCAAGAATAAGTACCCTATGCCCCGTATAGATGATCTGTTTGACCAGTTGAGGGATTCCTGTTGTTTCTCTAAGATAGACTTGAGATCAGGTTACCACCAGTTGAGGGTCAGGGAGAAGGATATTTCTAAGACGGCATTCTGCACGCGGTATGGCCATTATGAGTTTTTGGTGATGCCATTCGAGCTTACCAATGCACCGACAGTCTTTATGGACTTGATGAACCAGATCTTCCGGGAATTCTTAGACCGCTTTGTAGTCGTTTTCGTGGACGACATTCTTATCTATTCGCCTTCAGAGAAAGAGCACGAGGAACATTTGAGAGTGGTGCTTGAGTTGCTTAGAGCCCATAGGCTGTACGCCAAGTTTGGAAAGTGCGAGTTCTGGCTGAGGGAAGTCAAATTCTTAGGCCACGTGGTATCCGGAAAAGGGGTGTCCGTTGATGCATCCAAGGTTGAGGCAGTGCAAGATTGGGCACAGCCTAAGAGTGTGTTTGAGATCCGCAGTTTTCTGGGATTAGCTGGGTATTACCGTCAGTTTGTAAGGGATTTCTCCAGGCTAGCTTCGCCGTTGACTAGATTGACGCGGAAAGGGGTCAAGTTCGTATGGAGTGAGACTTGTGAAAAGTCGTTCCAAGACTTGAAGGTTAGATTGACCACCGCTCCAATTTTGATTATTCCTGAGAGAGGGTTGGGTTACGCAGTTTATTGTGATGCCTCACGAGAGGGTTTGGGTTGTGTGTTGATGCAAGAGGGGAAAGTGGTAGCTTATGGCTCACGTCAGTTGAAAATACACGAGAAGAATTACCCCACACACGACCTAGAGTTAGCAGCAGTGATCTTTGCCTTGAAAATCTGGAGGCACTACCTTTATGGTGAGAAGTTCGAGGTGTTCTCGGACCACAAGAGTTTGAAGTATCTGTTTACACAGAAAGACTTGAATCTGAGGCAGAGGAGATGGATGGAGTTCATCGAGGATTATGATTTTGAGTTGCATTTACACAGAGAGACTTGAATTTGAGGCAGAGAAGGTGGATGGAGTTCATTGAGGACTATGATTTTGAGTTGCACTATCACCCGGGGAAGGCCAATGTTGTGGCCGATGCCCTTAGTAGGAAATCCATTAGTGATGTAGCTTGTATAGCCATCCGAGAATGGGGAATGTTGGGTGTACTTGGCGAGTTTGATTTGCTTCTGGGCGAATCTGTTGAGACTGCGGTCTTTTTTTCTGTTGTTGCGCAGCCTACACTTGTGACTAGAGTGTTAGAGGCACAGAGAGGTGACCTTGAGGTAGAATCCCTCCGAAAGAAGATCTCCAGTGGGAAAGTTGAGAAGGGTTTGGCAGTGTATCCCAACCAGAGCGTGAGATACCGAGACTGTTTGTTTGTACCGGAGCCTTGCCGAAAGGAAGTACTCCGAGAGTTCCATCATTCACGTCTCACGGTACATCCGGGAGGCACTAAGATGTATCGGGATTTGGGTCGCCAGTTTTGGTGGCGGGGTATGAAGAGAGATGTGGCAATTTTCGTATCTAAGTGCCTTACTTGCCAGCAAGTGAAGGCCGAGCATCAGAGGCCAGTGGGTTTGTTGCAACCCTTGCCTATTGCCGAGTGGAAGTGGGAGCATGTCACTATGGACTTCGTTGTAGGTCTTCGAAGGACTCAGCGGGGTAGTGATGCTATTTGGGTGGTTGTAGACCGGTTGACTAAGTCGGCGCATTTCATTCCCATGCGCGTGAGAGATTCGGTAGATCATCTCGCCGACTTGTATATTCGGGACATAGTGAGATTGCACGAGGTCCCAGTGACGATCGTCTCAGATAGAGATCCTTGTTTTACTGCTAGGTTGTGGCAGAGTTTGCAGAGTGCCATGGGTACTAAGTTGACCTTTAGTACGGCTTATCATTCTCAGACTGACGGGCAGTCCGAGCGTACTATTCAGATCCTTGAGGATATGCTTCGGGGTTGTGTCCTTGACTTTAGTGGGACATGGGAGAGGCACTTACCATTGGTGGAGTTTGCCTACAACAACAGTTTTTAGTCTAGCATCGGTATGGCACCGTTTGAGGCCTTGTATGGCCGACCGTGTAGGTCTCCAGTGTGTTGGGCTGAGGTGGGTGATGCACCTTTGTTGGGTCCGGAATTGGTGAGGGAAACGACGGAGAAAGTTGAGCTTATCCGTAGGAGGCTTGTTACAGCCCAGGGTCGTCAGAAATCTTATGTTGACCGTAGGAGGAGGCCTTTGGCGTTTGAGATAGGTGATCATGTCTTTCTGAAGATATCACCTAGACGGGGTTTGATGAGGTTTGGGAAGAGTAGGAAGTTATCGCCTCGATTTATTGGGCCTTTTGAGATCCTTGAGAGGATTGGCGAGGTTGCTTATCGTTTAGCCTTACCGCCGCAGTTATCCGGAGTTCATGATGTGTTTCATGTGAGTATGCTTCAGAAGTATGAGCCGAATCCATCGCATGTGTTAGATTGGACCGACTTAGAGGTAGATGAGGATGCCTCGTATGAGGAAAGACCGGTACGGGTCTTGGATAGGCGGAATCAAGTCCTGCGTGGCAAGACCATCCCTTTGGTAAAGGTTTTGTGGAAACATCACGGAGTGGAGGAAGCCACTTGGGAACGTGAGTTGGAGGTCCGCGAGAAATATTCGAACTTGTTCATTGATGAGTAGTCTTGTATTTAGATTTTGTAATGTTGTTAGACTTAAGAGCTTTATATATGTCTTAAGTTGTAAAACATTGGTAATGTTTTGGTTTAATGGAAGTATGTTGTAGAACTTACCTTGATATGGGAGTTGATTATGATATTGCATATGTTGGCTATATTGTAGAATTGGAGTTGTATCATGTATACTGGTTATGATATGAACTGTGAACCATGTGTGTTGGAAATGGTTGGAAATGGAAGAAAATTGCATGTTGATAATACACTTGTAATATATGTTGTGTTTTGCCTCTTGAAAAGAGATGGGATTGACCAGTAATGGGTTGGGTTGTTTAATATTATGTTGCAATATTGTTGAAAATGGAGAAAACCTGTTTTTTTGAAAAACTCGTGTTTAATTTCGGGGACGAAATTCTTTAAGGGGGGGAGGTTATAACGATCTCGGTTGTCCCTTTACTGTTCTGTTGTATTCCGGACTCGGTTCCGTGAAGTTAGTAGTGGCATCTATCTTGTTGCCGTCCTTTAATTCCACTTGATTGAGTTTTAGGATGTTTTGAGCAGGGTTGTTACAGGTTGGTTAGGCCTTGGTTTCAATTCCTTGTCCAGTTTTTAGGCGATCCGCTCGAGCGGGTCTTCTTGCGCTCGAGCGGCGATTGCACACTTCCAGTATTTCGTGTTCCTGCAAAACTTCTGCAGATGTGATTTTTACGCTCGAGCAGGTTTGTTTGCGCTCGAGCGGTGGAGCTGGAGCTGGTTTGGTGGCGCTCGAGCGGGTAGTACTTTCTGGGTGTAAGTTCTGGGAGGGGGAAATCTACGCTCGAGCGGACTGGTTTTCGCGTTCGAGCGGAAGTGCTTTAGAATTGTGTCTTGGAGCTCGAGCAGGCCTTATTACGCTCGAGCGTGTCCAGATTTTTGTTCTTGGCGCTCGAGCGTTGTGTTCTCCGCTCGAGCGGGTCATACGTATATGAGTTGTCCACTAGGTGATTTTTAATCACTTTTTACTTTTCTTTCTTTCTCCTACTTTTTCTAAAACTCATTTTTGAGAGCCTCTCTCTCTAGAAACTCCCTTCTTTCTACGGTTTGATCTAGTTATAGTGTCCTCCTTCTCTTCGGCCTTTGTAAAAGTTGTGTTGATCGTCGAGGGCGACGTTTTGATCTGAAAATCTTGGTCTTTGGAGCACTTTGGTTTTGGTCTCTTCTCCATCCGAGCTCTAACTTCGAGGTAGGGATAACCTACTCCTCACTATGGGCTTTGTCTTTAAATTTTAGTATTTTGAGATGTTGGGGTTGGTTTGGTAATTTTGTGAAAGTTTGGGGGCTTTTGTGTAAATTTACAAAAGTTGGGGTTTTAGCTATATAAAACCTAGATGCATGTTTGACATGGAAAAGTGAAATTAATGTTAAACCATTAATGAAAATGAAACCATGAAGGGTGGAAATGTTAATTATGGAAAATGCCCTAATTACATTGGTTAATTAATTTGCATAATTAATTTTGAGAAATGAGGAATTGATTTGGAAAGATATGGGATTAAAGGGTGTAGTTGGATTATTTATCACTCACCTAGTTGGAATGTTGATTATATATCCATTGTTGCATTTATTTTCTGTATAGAAATAACTGCTTTGGGCTATCGGTGGAGGATAGTCTTGATTGTTGTAGACAATGCATGATGATTAGGCAAACTGAAACTAATCACTGGAATGTGTCATTGAGTATGATGGTTGAAAGAATACATTAAATTTATGTGTTTTGTGATGATGTGTATAATTATTGTTTATATGCATTGTGTTGTGTTGGAGGAGATAGGGGATGTACTCCACGGTTTAGGGGAAGATAGGGGATGGACCTCTAAACCGGATGTTGTTGGGAGGAGATAGGGGATGGACTCCATTGATAGAGCTCATATGCTTATCTATTAATGTGTTGACAGAGCTCATATGCTTGTCTTTGGAAGTGTGTAGTGCTCTTATGCATATCTATGGAAGTGGTGATATAGCTTGTATGCTTATCTGTTGGTGTGTGATATAGCTAGTATGCTTATCTATTATGAAATGGGGAAGTGCTTAATATGAGTTACTGTCTCATATAAATTGTTTGGCTAGGTTCTGAGCCATGGTTGTAAATTGAGAATTGAAAAGAATTGGAAAATGGGTTGTAACATAGACTTGTATGTCATGAAACTGTAAAGTGTGATAAGGAGAAGTATTAGTGTTGACCATCTATCAATTGCTAATCTCTTAGTCATTGTTCATATTTGGTTTAGTGTATGTCTACTGGGCTATGGCTCACCCTATATGGGAATATCATTTTCAGGTACAGGTAGCATGCCACCTCTAAGGACGTAGCTTGGGAGGCTAGAGGTGAGCGGACTTTTGTTGTTTTATTTCTTTGATGTATTACATGTATATTAATGCCAAGGGCTTAATGTGTAAATGAGTTAGTACTCTTTTGTTGTAACCAAGTGTTAACTTGGAAAGCTGTAAGCCTTTAGGGCATTTGCTTTTGTCGTTAACATGTAATACTTTTTGTAATGGAACTCTGATGAATAGAAGAAAGTGGAAACTTTTATATATCAATGCATGTCTATATGATGGGTTTATTGTTATTATTTTGAGGGCGTTACACTATCATTTGGAAATAACCACATAATCCCCTTGTAGTTTGTGGACTGAAGTGCACCATCAGGCATTATGCCCAAGTTAACATATGTGAAACACAAGCCAGGACATTAAGGGGTTATGCACTCATTTCTAAATTTTAGAGGGTAAATTGCACATGGACTAAAACAAAGAAGGTTAAAGCAAATTGTCGCCCAAAAAAATGACAAAAATGTTTGTGGTTTGCATGATCGAGTTACTTATGTGCAAGGGTTTCTTAGTCCACAAACTAGAGGGGGTTATGTACTTATTTCCAAATGACAATGGATTATGTGCACATAGGCCAAACCACAAGGGGGCGAAGTGAAATTTTCCCTATAATTTAATATAAGATTCAGAAGTACCACATTGTGGTTTTTAAAGAGTCTTGAAATTTATATTCCTCATGCAACGATTACACAAAAATTTATGAACTGTTCGATATTATTATTGAAGAGGTATTGCAATTTGATAATGAAAGCCTAATCAGTACCTTTTCAATCTGAAGGCCTTTCTCTCTCAGCAATGTCGAATAATGTGACACAACAAAGGTTGGCCCTTGACTTCTCAGTTCACTCTCCAACCTAGCTAATTCTCTCTGTAGATGCTTTACTAATGCTTTATCTGATATGACTACATTAACTTGAGCGTTAGTTGTTACTTCTTTGGCACAACTTGCAAACAATAGCATATTTCTTGATTGCTCAACATGACTTCTCACGGGCCCATGGTACAAATGATGGTAGTTCTAGCATTGTCTCCCAATGAGGATTGCAATATGTGAGTTAGCTTAGAATCTCTGAAAGGAACATGCCCATTTCTTCCCATGCTGCACCCAATGACAGGACAACACAAATGATAACAAAACTTGCAATCAACAAATGGTAATGTTCAGGATGAAACATCATACAATCAAACCCAAAAAAAAAAACCATACACAAGAAAAAGAAAAGGCAGGTAAAAGGATTAAAGGCACAAAATTCTGGAGAATTTAACCAATATGTTGATTTAAAAAGACCACAACAACAAATCTTTGATGTAATAAGATTATCATGATTAGCCAAAGGAGTGTACTAGCCAAAAGTGATGATAGTAATATGAGAGAATGCAGAGTAAAGCACCACGACCAAGTGATTAGACGTATGATCCTGACAACTGCATTATCTTAATAAAATAAACAACTAACCATTACTAGCACCTGCTTGATATAAGTGATTACCAGTTAACGAATTTGAAAATCATGGCCTAAATGACGACGGTTAGAATCAAGTTTGAGTTAATCTGATGAAGATAATTCAAGTAGCCCTTGATTTTTTGCTTTAAAACAATTCATTTGACTCCTGCTCCTATTAAGACCATCAACAAGAAAAAAAGAGAGCAAAAGTTCCATAGTTTAGTGAAAAGAGTGTTTAGCTTTGTTTCAATTCTCTTTGTTGTTCAAGCCAAGCAATAAGGCAACTCATAGTTTTCGCAACATAGATGAATGCAATCCTTGACAACTAGATACTGATTTTTCCTATGCACCATTGGATTGAATTATCGTCTCTTTACCCCTTATTGTTATAGAGGAAGGTTTGGACTTTCACAATTCTTCCATGTGCTAGCTTTGAGCATTTAGTTGTGGAGAAAACGTCAATGTAATATGTGACACACTACTAAAAAAAGTACTTTTTGCAACCGTTACAAACCGTCGCAAATAACACAAAAACAGTCATAAAAGACTTTTTGCGACGGCCTATGCGACAGCAAATGAGTGTCGCAAATGTGGGGGTCGCAAATGTGGGGGTAGCAAATACTTTTTCCGACTACAAAACAGCAATCGCAAACTATTTGCGACCACCTAACATACTTATAGCGACTAATATTTTGTCAAAAGAGTTTAAAAAATGCCTACAATGCATTAGCGACCATCTTCTTACCGTCGCAAAAAAAAAAAAAAAAAAATACCTACAATCATATATATATTCAAATATTATATACAATAAACGTAAAGACATATTTGCAAAAATCTCAACATTCATGCATTATTTTCCATTTCTTCCCTTAATAAAATTCTCTTTCTTTTTGGTAATGAAATGGAAAATTAAAGAACAACATATTAATAAAATCAATTTACTAAAGATGAGAATATTAACATGGCTCTTTTCCACTGATTTCCCTCCCACTTTTTCACAGTTCAAAACAAAATTTTAAAATAATAATAAAACAAACAACAAAAATAAGAAACAAACAAAGCCAATCAAAATCTTGTTCCAACTATTTTGGTTCCAACTATATTGCAAAGCCAATGCCAGAGTATATCTCAACCTGTTCACTTCTCAGTTTTTTGCTAACTGTATAACAGTGAAATTTCACTTCAAATTTCTACTTATCATATGAACCAACCTTACCTTATCGGGATACTGATATTATTACATAAATTCTTCTCTACAACAAGCTACATATCGAGAAAGAAGAAAAAAGACAAACAAACAAACAAACAAAAATTAATGTTGATTAAGAGCAAAGAGATTTAAGACATGTAAAAAAATACCACCAATCCTAATTTTATTTTTCGGCCGATGAATAGTAAGAGGCACAAACATTACAAGCACAGACCTAAATCAAGCTTTAATTTCTACCCAAACATTTGGAAACTACCACATACTATCTTAGGAATCACGAGTTGACATGCCCCCCCTGCCACGACCCCTCCCAACATAGCCATAGCCATACCCCCCATTTCCATAATACGGGCCCTCTTATATATATATATATTTCTTCTTTTTTTTTGTTTACTTTTTTTTTCCTGAAATAATGCTCAAATTTTTTTACATTTTAGTTTTATTAAAAGTCGATTAAGGGAATTTATATTATTGACAAGTATTTTTCTTTAGTCTAGGTTAGTGATAATGAGCATTACACAATCTAAGTTATGCGTAGTATGCAGAAGAATTCCTCATGGCAATTCCTTTTCTCAGTATTGCTATATAAATCCAGATCAAATGCTGGTAGTGGCCAATACCCCTTAATTTTGTATTTTGGAAAATTTCTTATTATTTGCTTTAGAATGTTCAATGACTGAAAAAGTCCTCTATCATAAATAGGTTTATGAATAATTTGATTCTTTGTTTTGATGTAAAAAGATGAAAAAAAATATATTTGATTCTTCATTTTGATATATATATATATAAAGCAAAGATAGAATAGAAAGTGTTAGTGTATGCAAATAACTGATTTGCACTTGATTTCAATTATGAATTGATAATCATTTGGTCTAATTAGCTATGGCACTTGCTTCTTTTTCTGAGAGCTTATGCAAAGATTCCTTTTGTTGCCTTGAAAGTGGACAACGTTCAGGAATACAGAAGAGTTTGTGGATCACCTTATTCTTCCGTTTGGGATCTTTAGTGTTTGCTATGATGTTGGTCATGTTGTGATGTTTTTAATTCTCAGTTTTGGGCAAGTGGGTGTTGAGTGAAGTTGTGGATGACATGTGATGAAGCTGTACTTACTGATGACATTATGAATCTGTGATTCAATGTGCGTGGACTAGATAAGACAAGGGTAATGGAGTGGGATATTTGAATGCTAGTCATTATCTATTCACCAATTTGCTGCTACATTTGGATCATATCAATGTATTTTATAGTTTCTCCAACTAGTTAGTGAGTATTAGTCTCAAAATAGATTTGAACCCCTCTCAATTTCGTATTGAGAACAGAGAGCTTTATTATAATAATAATTCTGGCCACACACCTCACAAATGAAAAATAATTGAATAAAAGAATTGCAATTTGCTTGTTATGTTTTCAACACAATTAAGCATTACCATTTTATTTGATCAAAACTACAGGCAAACAAACACCTAATCATCTTTCCATGATCACAAGAGAGAAGACCTAGATTTTAATATTGCATCATCTATACACAACTATGAACATACTTGACATTATTTTATTATTCACATGAATGGATAGAAAGAGAAGTAAATCAAACTAAATATCAGTTAGAGACCAAATCAAACTATAGTAGTAAATTTTACCTAGCAGAAGAAATTGATCCAAATCAAAAGTTGGCCAACTGTGTGAGGAGGGAAGGATAGAGAAGAGTGTGCAAAGCCCTCACGAATGTATCAACTGAGATAAGAAAATACAAGCCAATATTGCTCCAGTTAAAACACTGATGAACAAATTAGAAAATCTTAAAAGATTTGTGTATTAAACATATGCACCAAAAACTACACAGGAACATAACAGTTAATCAAATTCAATTGTATTTTGATAGGTCAGAGTTTTCATCATGGTGATCCGACAAGAAGTCTAAGTCTCTCTCAACTAAACCTAATATATAAGAAATTAAAAGCAGCAAGGAAACGTAAGAATCGGTGTTTTCTTTTATTTGCTCATTTCTTAGCTTTCTTAGCACCCAAACAGTGAACATGAAAAAGAAAACAAAAAAAAAAAA
This sequence comes from Camellia sinensis, assembly GCF_004153795.1. Lineage (NCBI taxonomy): Eukaryota > Viridiplantae > Streptophyta > Magnoliopsida > Ericales > Theaceae > Camellia > Camellia sinensis. The sequence goes on from NW_021028914.1 coordinate 174,939, forward strand.
ACTAAAAATGTAGTATGAATATAACCTGAAATTGTCAATATCCAATTAACAAAACCGACTATATCATACACAATCAAATTTATCAAAATCTAAAGATCAATAATAGATTAAAAAAAAAAAAAATTGAAACAGTTTAGGATTTGGGAAATAAGAGTGAAAAGGGGATAGGGCAAGTTTTACCCAATTTGGGGTTTTTTTTTTTTTTTATAGGGCAAGTTTTACCCAATTTGGGTTTTTTTTTTTAATAGTTAAGAGCATGACTGGGGGTTTTAATAAAACGAAATTTGGAAGTAAAAAGTGATTTTTTGCGACTGTCAAATAATTAGTCGCAAAAAAATAAACGCAAAAAGTCATATTTATAGTAGTGAGTGGAGGGAAATGAAAAAACAAAAAAAAAGAAAAAAGAGGTGAAACAGTTTAGGATTTGGGAAATAAGAGTGAAAAGGGGATAGGGCAAGTTTTACCCAATTTGGGTTTTTTTTTTTAATAGTTAAGAGCATGACTGGGGGTTTAAATAAAACGAAATTTGGAAGTAAAAAGTGATTTTTTGCGACTGTCAAATAATTAGTCGCAAAAAAATAAATGCAAAAAGTCATATTTATAGTAGTGAGAGGAGGGAAATGAAAAAACAAAAAAACAAAAAAAAAAGAAAAAAGAAAAAAAGAAAAAAGAGGCAAGCAGATAGAGGATATGTGACAAGCATATATAGTAATGAATGTCTAGCAGAAAAGATCAAAAAAAAAAAAAAAAAAAAAACACAAACCTTGTCCATTTGGTTTGCTTAACAGGACTCCAACCTCTAGCAACTTTACAAGGCCCTACAGTTGCTTGCAATAAATCAGAACCCACCACATATAAAACCATCATTTTCAGTAGCTGCACATGCAAAGAAAATCCTTCAAACAACACAAATAAATAAACATCACCCAACGCTCACCAATTTTCAATATCAGTCCTAGCATCAGTCTTAGCTATGTAATTTTATCATTTACAAACATTGGTCCCTTGTTTGGTCACTCAGATCACCGAAAAACAAAAGAAATAAAACATTTAATCATACAACTGATATTTGACTAATTTCAATTACGGAAGAATTGAAAAAACAAAAAATAACTCAAAATAATTGCACTTTCATGAGCAGTGAGAGTTGTGCCACATGCCAAGCACAAACCCACTTGCACCTCCATAAAAATTACAATTATTTTGGGTTCTTTCCACTGATTTGCAATTTTTGCTTCAAATTTCCCCATTCACGCTGAACATGAATCAAAATTTCCAATTCCAACCTTTCATTTTCCCATCAACCACACATAACAAATAGATCAACATTTCCACAAACTCCAATCTCAATCCCCCCAAAAAAACACAGATCTATACCAATTAATGTCAAAATAACAAAAATTAAACCCATCATTTCCCATAAAAACACATACAGCTCCTACAACAATTCAACCAAATTGAGGCACAAATTTCACATCATACAACATAGGATCAAATTAAAAGAATATCAAATCTGTTGGTAGAGAGCGTAGAGAAGTAATGCACAACAATACAAAGCTTGAAATCAAAATTAAACAGAGCAATATACAAATCATCTACAACTAATGAAACAGATAACAAACAGCAATACAAAAACAAACACAACGCATCAGAAATTCAAATCAGACTATCAATCATGAAGCCTCTACAACATAAAATATAGCAAATTAGAATGTTTGAATCAATTCAGAAAACAAAGTTACATGAGTCACATTGAACTTCATGCGACTCAAAACAAAATTCAAAATGCAATGCACCAGCGCTTCATCAAAAGCAAAATAATTGGTATATATACATATATATATATATATAGAGTGAGCTTCATTAGCATTTGCGTCTACTATTACTAATAATACTACTTGTGGAGAAGTGGTTTGGAAATACTCTTTGGATCCTATAGGACGCTCGTGATCCTCAGCTAGTCACCTGAAAAGGAATGAACACTCCGATCGGGGGTGCCGGAATTTGCACTCTGACGGATAAGTCAGTGTATACTCTCTTGGTTGCTTATATCTCAAGTTAAACTTGTTCTCACATACCTTTTTTTGGCTGATGCTCCTCTATTTATATTTTTCCTTTTCGGCCTCAGGGTCGGGCCCACCCATAATCTATTGCATGTTTATTTATTTGGCATTTGTTCGGCTGGTTGGAATGCCAATTAGTATATTTGGCCCTGTGATCGTCTAGGATGAAGACGAATACAAATTATGTCCTTGACTGTCCCCATATCGTTATTTGGCATTATTGTCCCCACAATATTCGGCTCCCACAATTGCCCCCCAAACATCCTATTAACGCTAGTTAGTCAGCATGTTTGGTTTCGAACAGCATGTTTGGTTTCGAATTTGAAAAGTCAAGGAAAGAACAGCGGCTAACCTCATTCCAACGTATGTCAGATTACACGCTTTTTAGGCATTATTACATCTTCGCGCCTCTTTGTACGCTTTCTTTATTTTAATACGATTTGAAACTATGCTGTCCCTTCAAATGTAAGTTCTTTTTGAATACTGAAAGCTTCTGGTTTGCCTTTCGATATACCTCCACTTCGCGACCTCTGCAACTCCCTCATGTTTCTCATTGTCTCTTCTGCCTCTTGTAAGTTTTCTTCTCCTTCACTTCGAATCCTATTTCCTTGTTTATTTTTAGTTTCGTATAATCCTTAGGCTGGTTCGGATGACAAAACATTTCAAAGAACTTCTTTCTGCGAATCGAATTTTTGGCTTTCGACACCAGTATTCCATCCCCGATGACGTCCATCTGTCACTCGTGGTAGACCGTACCACTGATATGGAGAGGACTAATGAGAGTACAATCATCTTTCCTCTTCTATCGATTGCTGAGGGCAGAGTCCGTTTTCCCCTTCACCCATTTTTAAGGGCTGTCCTTCGACACTGGGGTTTAATCCCTTCCCAACCTAACATAATTTTTTTCTGAATCATAATTGGGATTATAGAGTTGAACTAACACCTTAGGATTAACCTTGGTATTCTGGCAATTCAGAATTGTTATGCCTTAGCCTAGTCTACTGGCCGGCTGGGATGCTATTTTCTCAGGGCCAAGGATACCGATCATCGCTTAGTGACTATGCTTGCCAGCTCTGGCAAGCGTGTTGATGATGTAATGGTCGTTGTCTGAGGCAACTGGGAATTTGGCAAGGGTGAAGATCGCCTAGATCCCGTGCCAAGGTGAAAAGGTGAACCAGGTGGCCGTATAGCTCATTTTTGTTTTTTTATTATCATATATATGTATTTGGCTTTCCTTCTATGTACTTACCATTTTGTTTATGCAGGCAACGATTTGAAGAAAGTGTTGGTTTTAGCCGACGACACTGTACTTGCGAAAATTAAAATCGCACTACAGTTCTTTGGCCATCCAAGCCTTCAGAGACAAGGGAGGGCGGCCCACATTCTCCTGCGATATAAGCCGACTTAAGCAACATTTTCGACAGCAGACAACATTCCAATTCCGAGAGGCAAAGAGCATCTTACGGCCCTAATGTTCCCCAACTTCAAAACCTAAAGCAGATTGGTTTGGAAGCCTCCGATTCGGAGCGAGTGGAAGAACAAGTAGCTGAAGCGGTCACCGAGGAGCCGAACCAGTCTGAAGCTGAGGTAGACGAGGCTCTAAACTTGGCCTTTGAGGAAGCCGGACTTAATTCATCCAACCCTCCATCCACTTCAGGCCAAGGGGACATCTCATTTGAAGACATTTTTACAGATTTCGGAGACCTTCCCGGCGCTTATCCTAAGAATATGGCTAGGGAATTGCTCATGCAACTTGTGAAGAGGAAAAACACCAAAAGAATGGCTGCCCAGAGGAGAGCCAAGGCCGTCTAATTGGAAACTCCACCCGCCGCCGTCGTTGAGTCCTCTCTGCCTGTTATTGAGGAAGAAACAGCTTAGACTGAAACGGCTGAGACGAAGCAGGTAGAACAGGGGGATCAAGAGGCTGAGTGAAGAGGCGAAAAGCGCTCCGCCGAGCAAGAAGCCATCCTTGATGAGGGCCAAACTGATAAACTGCCGCACATTGAGGAATCAGACTTGGTTGTTCCGTTCACTGTTCAACCAAGGATAAGGAATATGCTGATTTTCTCTAATCCGTCGACTTTGAAGGACCCGGCTGTGGCCTTGAGCATGGCCTCCTCAATTTCCCTGCTGGTTGACAGAGCCACATTTTGGGCGGAGCCAGATCTAATGTTAATTGCATTAGCCACTCAATCAGCCTTATTGGTATATGCCTTATCTGCAGTCTTCCGCCTAGATATATATATATATATATATATATATATTTTCTTATTTTTTGTAACTCTATTTTCTTATTTTGCAGATGGTGGGCAGGATAGCCAAAATCGGCTACTGTCACCATGACACAATAGAACAGATCGGCTTCTTGAAAGCCAAAATTGAAAATGAAAAGAGCAAGGCTGTGGAAGCCTCTCAAAGGGCCGATTCCGAGGCATCAAAAGCGGCGGAGGAACGTGCGAGAGCCGACTCAGAGGCCGAGAGCGTGAGGAATTCTAACCAACTAAGCCTGGCCGCCGAAGAGAGGAAAAAAGCAAGCGAAGACGCACTCAAGTTGGCCAAGGAGGTGATCGCCAAGCTGGAAGCCGATTTGGAAGAGTCGAGGAGGGCAAACGAAATAGTTGACTCTGAGATTTCCAAAGTGTTCCAAGCTGGAAAAGACGCCACCTTGGAAAACTATGTGGAAGAAGTGCCCAAGTCTGAGAATCAGGGCTTCAAACACGGCAGGCTCACAGCCCTCATGGCCGTGAATATGACATTGGCGTAACCGATTCCATATGAGTAGGTGGACGTTGAGCCGCTGGAGTCTGACCCTAAAGATTGATTAGGGGATATTTTGGTTTTTGGTAGGCATCTTAGATGCATAGTTTTTTGTAGGTTTTTATTAGTAGATTTTCATTTCTGTACTTCGACTGGAAGTTTAAATGTAAGGTAATTTTCATGTGTAAAATGACCACCATCTGTAATCAATTTATTAATGAAGATTTCTTATGCTTTTTGGTTTACTACATATACTATTTGTCTTCAATTTATTACTGAAAATTCCTTATACATTTTTGTTTGCTACATGAGTAAATTAAACATTCGATAAATTAACCGAATCAATTAAACATCTTATGCCTTTTTGCTATTTAGCCAAATAACTAAACAAATCGGCAGTTAACAATTTGGAAAGGTGCATAAATATTCAATAAACTAACGAGTAAAACGGCTCAAGGCCTCGACGTCTGGCCAATTAGTTAGAGGAACTGCCCCAGCTGCACGAACTCAATCGCCGAATACTATTAGTTCATGGATCGACTGGGGCACACAACCCGATCGACGCAAGGGCTCAACTTCTGGCTGACTAGATTAAGTGAAAAGAGCCGAATGAAATTAGCTCATGGAGCGGCTGGGGCACATGAGATGATCGGCATCAGGCTTGGACATTTGGCCGATTATATTAAGGAATCTACCCTTGCCCCAGCTGGTGCATGAACTGGAACATCGAATTGAATTAGCTCGTGGGGCGGCTGGGGCACATGACATGATCGACATTAGGTCTAGACATTTGGCTGATTAGATTAAGGAATCAACCCTTGCCCCAGCTGGTGCATGAACTGGAACGCTGAATGAAATTAGTTTGTGGAGCGGCTGGGGCACATGAGATGATCGGCACTAGGTTTTGAAATTTATCATTGATAAGATCGCCTCGGGGGTGCTGCACGTGTAAGGTATAAATGGGGCGGGTGGTGGGTGCGTAGAGGGGTCATTGTTGCATTCAGAGCCAATAAATTGAGAGAGGGAAAGAACAATGTGGACAATTGTGGATGGCAAGAAGATTATTCTTCAACAGCAGAGGAGAAGGGAGGACACTCGCGGATTTGGACGCAGAGATGAATCGAGGTGGCGAGCCTACGAGCATGGATAGTAGGGAGCCGAGGGAGCGTGAAAAATGCCAGTCCCCGCGTCGTCGAAGTAGGTCACCTAGAAGGGAAAAATAGCAACGGGCAGCTCCCCTTAACCACGCTCGAGGCAAGAAACCAGTGTGACACCACGTCGATTAAGTTTTCTGGTTTTTGTGGAGAACAAACCAATGACGGAAGTGGGTTCAATTGTGCATGATCCAAATATGGCAGTCGAGTTTGCTTGACAAATTTTTCCACCAGAAGTCCAGCAATCGATGGTCAGTGGACCTGATTTCGAAGTGTTTCGTGAGGTCATCCATGGAGCGGTGAAAGGGCTGTATACCGCCTATGAAATTGGCATGCACCTTCGTATCGTGCGGCGGGAGATAGAGCAGAAGGATGAACGCATTCGAAGCTTAGAAGCTCACGCGGAGAAGGTTGAGCACGAACTAAGAAAGCTCAAAACTGCCGAGACACAATCGGCCGACCAGGCTAACCTGATTGTAGAAGAAAGGGTGACCCAACGGCTTATAAGTCATGTGATTGCTGATCGTGATATGGAAAACATGTTTGCAATAGAGGCCACAAAGACCAGGTCTTATGAACAAGGCTTCCATGATGGCCGAAAAGTTGGGATATAGAGGACTAAGGAAAAGCTCGTCGAAAAGGTCTGCCGATGTGAGAACCGTGGATTTAAGCACGGGTGGCTCAAGGCTCTCCAAGCCGCAGAGGCTCTCCAGGTAGTAGGCGTTGATTTGGCATCGTCGTTATATCAGAGTCATCATTTTCCCTTTATGGATTTTGAAGTCGAAAAGAGCGATGACGAGGGGGATGCCGAATAAAACTGAACATATTGTACCGCTCTAATGTAGATTAGGAGCGGTTTATGTATTATCTATTAGTTCAATGAAACATATTATTTTAAATGTTTGCATGTTTCAATTTATGTTTATAAATTCAGTTATGATCATCTTCCGTTCTTCGTCAACTACGTTTATGCTTGTCAATCATAATATTCACGAGAAGCATGCCAAATTTCGAGGCTTTTTACTTGGCCAATTGTGAGATCCATGAAGGGTGCTTCGAATTCAGAGGCTTTTATCTTGGCCAATCATGAATCCACGAAGGGCGCTCTGAATCTGGGGACTTAGTCGGCCCAAAAGTGTCTTGCACGGATGGGGCTCCGAATTTGGAGGCTTTTATCTTGGCCAATCATGAAATCCACGAAGGGCGCTCCGAATCCGGAGGCTTAGTCGGCCCAAAAGTGTCTTGCATGGATGGGGCTCCGAATTCGGAGGCTTTTATCTTGGCCAATCGGGAAATTCACAAAGGGCGCTCCGAATCCGGAGGCTTACTCAGTCCAAAAGTGTCATTCACTGATGGGGCTTCGAATTCGGAAGCAATCTTGGCCAATCGTGAAATCCACGAAAGGTGCTCCGAATCCGGACGCTTAGTTGTCCCAAACATGTCTTGCACGAATAGGGCTCCGAATTTGGAGGCTTTTATCTTGGCCAATCGTGAAATCCACGAAGGGCGCTCCGAATCTGGAGGCTTAGTCAGCCCAAATGTGTCTTGCACAGATGGGGCTCCGAATTCGGAGACTTTTACCTTGGCCAATCGTGAAATCCACGAAGGGCGCTTCGAATCCGAAGGCTTACTCGGCCCAAAAGTGTGATTCACTAATGGGGCTCTGAATTTGGAGGCTTTTATCTTGGCCAATCGTGTAATCCACGAAGGGCGCTACGAATCCGGAGGCTTAGTCGGCCTAAACATGTCTTGCACGGATGGGGCTCCGAATTCGGAGGCTTTTATCTTCGAACTAAAATTTCATATAGTGAGATAAGAAGTCTTGCATTATAAAAGTGAAAGTTGTACACGGTGAACATTCAAAACAAGTTATCATGCCCCACAAGTCGGGTTAATGATAAAATTTACGCAAATTTGCGGAATTCCAAGGACATGGCAGACTTCTCCCAGACATGTCTTTGAGCCGATATGACCTTGTTCCCGCGATTGAATCGATCTGATAGGGGCCATCCCAGTTAGGACCCAGTTTTTCGTCAGCCGGATTCCTGGCAGCTGGAAGTACTTTCTTGAGGACGAATTCTTCTTATGTATAACAACGTAGCTGAACACGTTGATTATATGACTTAGCAAGCTATTACTGGTACCGTGCCATAGATGCAAGGGCACGGTCTCGTCGTTCTTCGATAAGAGTCAAATCCAAGGCCAACATCATGTCATTTCGGCCCATATCAAAAACTTTCAATTTCAAGGTTGGGAGGCCGATCTCCAGGGGGATGATTGTCTGGGTTCCAAAGCATAAAGAAAACAGTGTTTCCCCAGTGGATCGCCCCGGAGTAATGCAATGAGCCCACAACACACTCGGCAAATTTGACCCATCTGCCTTTGGCTTTCTCCAGCCTTTTCTTGATGCCATCTAAGATGGCTTTGTTGGAGGCTTCAGCTTGACCATTGCTCTGTAGATAAGTTGGGGTGGAGAAATAGGGCCGAATACCATACGTGCTGCATAATTCTCGGTAGATGCCACAATCAAACTAGGTGTCGTTGTCTAAAATGAGTGCTCTTGGGATGCCGAATCGTGTTATGATATTCTTCCATACAAAACGCCTAACATCAGTATCTCGAATGTGTGTTAGTGCCTCCGCTTTAACCCATTTTGTGAAATAATCTGTCACAGCAATCAAGAATCACTTGTTCCCTAGGGCCTGTGGCAGTGACCCGATGATATCAAGCCCCCATTAAGCGAATGGCCAAGGACTGGTGATTGAGCTCAACTCCTCAGTAGAAAAATGGGTTAAGGGGAAAACTTCTAGCACTGTTCACATTTCTCGGCGTAACACTTGGCATCAGCTCTCATGGTCGGCCAATAGTACCCCTGTGTTACAGCTCGATGAGCCAAAGACCGCCCACCAGAATGGGCACCACAACTACCTTTGTGTATTTCAATCAAGAGTTCTTCGACTTTATCCGGATGAACACATTCTAGGTATGGACCAGAGAGGGATTTTTTGTAGAGCTTTCCCTGCGGATCCAAGTAATATCGCAAGGCTTTGTTTCGCAGTTTGTGTGCTTCTTTCTTGTCTGTCGAGAGCTGTTCAGAAGATAGAAACGCAGTGATGGGGTCCATCCAACTTGGACCTAATTCTATGATGTTGATTTGAATTGACTCTGAGGGGGCAATGCTCGACTCAAGGATGAATCCTACTTCAATTGTCCGTTTAATTTCTGAGCTGATAGCAGAGGCTAGGCAAGCCAGGGCGTCTGCATGTGTGTTCTGATCCCGGGTTATTTGATTTAGTTCATGATGGTCAAATTTTGCCAACAAAGAATTCGCCGTTTTCATGTAAGCTTCCATACGGTCATTTTTGGCTGCATATTTCCCGTTCAATTGGTTGATGACTTGCTTTGAGTCGTAGAAGATAAGAAGACGCTGAGCACCAAGGAGAAGTGCATTCCGTAAGCCGGTTAACAATGCTTCGTATTCAACATCATTGTTCGATGCTTCGAAGCCCAGTTTGACAGCCTGCTCGATTATTGCCCCGTCGAGAGCCATGATCACTACCCATGCCCCACTGCCACATTGGTTGGAAGATCCGTCACAATATAACTACCACGCGTCCCCAACGTAAATTGTCCAGTTCAGCTTAGGTTGAATTTGATTAGACTTAAAGTCGGTGAGGCATCTAGTGAATTCGGCCACAAAGTCGGCAAGCACTTGCCCCTTAATTGAGGTTCTGGGCAGAAATTGAATATCGTACTGGCCGAGTTTGAGAGCCCATTTTGAAACGCGCCCTAATATTTCTGCACTATGGAGTACTGACTGAAGGGGGTAGTCCGTTAGTATGCCAATGGTATGCCCCTGAAAGTAATGCATCAGTTTCCTTGCTGCCATGACGAGAGCAATGATGAGTTTTTCCAACGGAAGGTAACGTGTTTCGACATCAACCATTGCTTTGCTCACATAATAAACTAGCCGGTGCTTCCCATGTTCTTCCTTTAATAGTACAGCGTTGACGGCCCGGTCAGAAACTGCCAGATATAAAATAAACGGATCACTTGCCGAAGGTGTTGTCAAGAGTGGAACTAATCGGAGGTAAGTCTTCAAACCGTCCAAACCGGCTTCGCACTCGGGGGTCCATTCAAAAGCTTTACCCTGTCGAAGAGTATGGAAGAATTGTCAGCAGCGATCAGTGGAACGACTGATGAACCTATTGAGTACAGAAGCCATCCCCATCTGCATTTGAACCTCTTTGACCGACCGAGGAGAGCCGAGTTCTAGAATTACTGTGATTTGCCTCGAGTCGGTTTCAATTCTGCGGTGGTTAATAATGTAGCCAAGAAATTTCCCGGATCTGATGCCAAATGCACATTTGGAAGCATTCAGCTTCATTTTGTATTTGCGAAGAATGCCAAATATCTCTTCCAGATCGGCTAAATGAGTTTGCCCTTCTTTGGACTTGTCCACCATATCCTCAATGTACACTTCCATAGTACGGCCGAGTTGCTCTTTGAACATGGCAGTGACTAGTCTTTGGTAGGTTGCCCCTGCATTCTTCAACCCAAAAGACATAACCTTAGAGCAATAGGTTCCTCTTGGGGTGAGGAATGTAGTTTTGTCTTGGTCCTCTGGATGCATGGCAATTTGATGGTAGCCTCTGTAGACATCCCGGAAGCTCATACACTGATGATGTGCCGTTGCATCTACGAGTTGGTCTATTATGGGGAGGGGAAAGAAATCTTTGGGGCAAGCTTTGTTTAAGTCCGTGAAATCCACACGAACATGCCAAGTTCCATTTTTCTTCTTTACAACCACAGTATTCAACAGCCATGTGTGATAAGTCACTTCGCGGATTGCCCCGACATCAAGCAACCGGTCAACTTCTTCAACAACAGCAGCAGTGTGTTCTACAACTAACCGCCGACTTTTCTGAATAATCAACTTATATTTGGGATCAACGTTTAAACGGTGCTGAGACACAAATGGATCCACCATCGGCATCTCATATGGTGACCATGCAAATACATCAAGGTTGCCGAGTAAAAAGGAAATTAGTTGTTGCCTGTCAACTTTACTCAGGGAAGTGCCGACCGTTAAGAACCTGTCTGGATTCCCGTCAATTTCAACTCGATCCAGGGCTCCAGTTGCCTTTCACTTGGGAGCCGCCCAACGTCATGAAGGCTCTCTCGATCTGGCACGTCAATTGAATTCACTTCCAGCTCTCTTGGTGTCTTTGCGGCAAGAAGATAACATGCTTGTGCCGATTTCTGGGAATCTCCAATTTGTTCAATGCCGCGTTCAGTTGGAAAACAAAGTAGTTGATAATAGGTGCTTGGCACGGCCTGCATGATAGGAAGCCAAGTTCGTCCCATCATGAGATTATACGGCGAAGGAAGCTTGACAACCAAAAATTCTACATCCGCTGATCGGGAGCCCGCCCGAACTGGTAGTGTGATTTTGCCCAATGGATGTTTCGGATTAGCGTTGAAGCCAAATAACAGATAATGAGCTGGAGACAGGTCCGACTCAGTGAAGCTGAGTTTGATAAAGGTCTTGTATTACATAACTTCCAAAGTACTCCTCTAGTCAATGAGAACACGTTCAATGGTGAATCAGTTTATGCGTAGTTCGATGACCAAGGGATCAATGTGGGGGGAGTGTTACGTCGACCAAATCTGAATTATCAAAACTAATACTCCCAGCTTCATGGGGTCATTTCGCTGGTGTGATTTGCTTTTGGGGGTTAGGATGCGACTGAATTGTATGTACCGCAGATGCCGTCAGCAGGCGGTATATCATATGGATTACATCGAATAGAGGTGAATCATGCCGTAAAGCAACTGTTTTGGTTAAGTTGTTCTTTTGGACATGTTGCGTAAGCTGACCGCCTTGTACTAACTCCTCATGGTGATCTTTCAACCCATAACCACTGTCGGTATCATGACCGTAGTCTTTATGATATTCGCACCGCCTATCCCGTCTCCTCATGTCGGAAGGTCTCACCATCTTGGGTGGCCATTTGAAGAACGAAAGGTGTTAAACTTTAGACATAACCGTGTTGATCGGCTCTGACAACTCTGGATATTTCTTGTCCGCGCTCCTTATGCGCCTGCTATCCACTTGAAGTTGTTCATTAGCTCAGTGTGAACATTGGTCATTTGATCGACGCGAATCACGTCGTTTGTCTTATTTAGTCCGATTCCATGGTTCAGGGCTCCATGGTGGCACAAAATTTATCGGCCGAACGATTTCAGATGGGGCTGTCTTGTTGGCCTTGTGCCCGGCTTTGACCCTCAGGGCATCATCTTCCACTTTGCAGTATTCCTCGACTTTCTTCATCAATGACCAGACTGTTTTGGGAGGCCTTTTGGTCAAGGAGCTGCGGAGGGCACTATCAGGATGCAATCCCATTTTAAAGGCGGTGATGGCCATGGAGTCATTGCAGGCATCATCTACTAGATTAAAACATTCCTAATAGCGCGCTGAATAAGCACGTAGGGTTTCCCCTGGTTGGATTTGCATTGCCCAGAGAGAATCGGCCTGCTTCGACTGGACCTTATTGGTGATGAACCTTGCCCTGAAGGATTTTCGGAGTTGATGGAAGCACTTAATTGATGTTGGTTCCAATTTATAATACTATCTGACTGTCAATGGTCCCAAACTAGTCGGAAATATTCGACACATGAGGGCCTCGTCGTCTGCATGAAGCATCATGGCTTGCTTATAGTGACGAATGTGGTCAATAGGGTCTGATTTTCCATCGTATAAGGTGAATGATGGAGCTTTGAACCTTTTGGGTAGCACTGCCCTTGCGATCCATCGCACAAAGGGGTCATGTTGATCCTTTTCATCTGAATCATTTCTTCTTTGCTTATTCCGCACACGAAGACTTCTTCCGGAAGAACTGGAGACTTCGACTCGTGATTCTGACTCGAATTCAGAGACATGATGAGTCAGAATCACTGCCACTATCATGTCTCTGAATTCGAGGTTGTCGACCATCCTTTCTCAAATGTCGTCTCGGATCTTTGCACGCAACCTGTTGGGATTTTGCCACCTCCAAGGCCAAATCCTGTCGAAGACGCTCGTTCTCAGCCATCATGTTTTCCAACCTCTCTTCATTCTGCTTCGCCTGATCCATAATCGCTTGGATTGTCTCATGTGCTGATGTCGAGGGTGAGGTCTGGGCAACTGAGTCGAACTTCAAGGCCCTTCGTGCGGTAATGTTCTCTGGCCTAAGCATGTTGCTTGAAGTGGTGTCAACTCATGGCGTAAGGTCGTCAACGACTACTGGAGGATCTTCCGTCACGCTTGCCATGGATGTGCTAGAGTATTTCCACAAACGGCGCCAATTGTGGATAAGTGGTTTGGAAATACTCTTTGGATCCTGCAGGACGCTCGTGATCCTCAGCTAGTCACCTGAAAAGGAATGAATACACCAGTCGGGGGTGCCAGAATTAGCACTCTGACGAATAAGTCAGTGTATACTCTCTTGGTTGCTTATATCTCAAGTTAAACTTCTTCTCACATACCTTTCTTTGGCAGATGCTCCTCTATTTATATTTTTCCTTTTGGACCTCAGGGTCGGGCTCACCCTTAATCCATTGCATGTTTATTTATTCGGCTTTTGTTCGGCTGGTTGGAATGTCGATTAGTATATTCGGCCCTATGATCATTTAGGATGAAGCCGAATAAAAATTCCGTTCTTAACTGTCCCCATACCGTTATTGGCATTACTGCCCCCACAATATTCGGCTCCCACACTACTTGATTCGCCCTTTTCTCACAAGCAATCCGAAATCGTCAATTGAAAACCCTAGAATTCGATCAATGGTTAAACCCAAGCGACAGAGAGAGATGAAAATGATAGAAATCTCATGAATTTGAAAATAAATACTCTATTGAACCCTAGAATTGAAAATTTTGAGGTCTCCATAGTCGGCTTTAGTGAGAAAGAGAAAGAGAAGCGTCTGTGACGGAAATGAGGCACAACAGAGGAGAGAGAGAGAGAGAGTTGGATTCATTCATAGAAATTAGGTTTACCGATTATGAATCGATCAAAATCTTGATAAAAAATGAATCAAAATCTTCAAATCTTCATCAACAATTGATTGAAATCTTCAAATGAACAATAAAATTGAGAGTGGAGAATCGAAAGAGAGTCGAGCGAGAGAGAGTGGAGAGTGAGATTTTGAGAGAGATATAGAGAGACAGAGAGATAGAGAGACATACTGTTGGAGGTCTTCTTCAGCTGAAGAGAGCGCGAAATGGAGACAGAATTGGGAAATAACAGTGAAACACGTTTGGAGTTTAAGTAAAATTAGATTTTGATGTAAAAAATGATTTTTTGCAATGGTTAAACAATCCGTCTCAGAAAAAAAAAGACACAAAAAGCCATAATTCTAGTAGTGATTGTGCAATTAAAATAAATAAAAATAAAGGAATATTTACCAATAAATCTCATCTCACAAACAAGTATTTCAATTAGTCTCAAGTTTTTTCTATTGATCAGTTAAGTCCTATTAGTGGAGAGTTTTTTTTTTTCCGTGTGATCCTATTTTTGATTTGGGTAGTGTTTTGGTAGACAGTTATACCCTTCTATTAATGTGGCAGGTATGATGTGATATTCCAATGTGACACTCTAAAAAAATTTTAAAATTACTTAGTGTAACTTTTCTAAATGTAACATGACGGGTATGATGTGACACTACAAAACTTTTACTCTAAAAAAAAATAATTCCTCCTTAGTGTACTTTTTCAAATATGATTGTGGTAGGTATAATGTGCCACCTCAAAAAAAATAAAAACTCCTTAACATAATTTTATTAAACATGACAACGTGACAGGTATGATATGACACTTAAAAAAAAATAAAACTCTTTAGTGTACTTTTCTTAAACATAGCAACATGACATGTATAATGTGACACTTCAAAAAAAAAAAAATCCTTAGTGTGCTTTTCTCAAACGTGACATTGTGACACGTATAATGTGACACTTCAAAAAAATAAAAACTCTTTAGTATACTTTTCTCAAACGTGACAGGATGATGTGACACTTCAAAAAAAAAAAACTCTTTAGTGTACTTTTTTCAAATGTGACAACGTAACAGGTATGATGTGACACTTCAAAAAAAAAATCCTTAGTGTATTTTTCTCGAACGTGACAACGTGGCGAGTATGATGTGACACTCTAAAAAAAATAAAAAACTTCTTAGTGTACTTTTTTCAAACGTGACAATGTGACAAGCATGATATGACACTTCAAAAAATAAAAACTCCTAGTGTACTTTTCCTAAACGTGACATGTGACACTCCAATGTAGCGGATATGATGTGACACTCCAACGTAGCGGATATGATGTGACACTCTAAAAAAATTAAAAATTCTTTAGTGTACTTTTTTTCCAAATGGCACTCTAACATGGCGGGTATGATGTGACACTAAAAAACTTTTTAGTGTACTTTTTCTAAATGTGACACTCCAATGTAGTAGGCAAATAAGTCATTACACATTCAAAATGACTAAATGGATCACAAGAAAAAATACGGGACTATATGGATTACAAGTCCAAAACATGAGACTTATTTGTCAATTCGCCAAAATTAAAACTAAACTTTTACTATATATATATGGTATGTCATGCAAGTGGTAAGAGTCTTATTTATTAATTCAAATGTTTAAGGTTTGAGTCCTACGCTTGCTAACTATTTAATTTTTACTTTATTTTATTTTATATTTCAAATAGGAAAATGAGGACATGTGGCATAAGGAGAAGTCACCAAAGTTTGGACACCAAGTGAATTGTTCACTTTTAATAATAGTACAGATAGATAG
The DNA here is from genome assembly GCF_004153795.1 of Camellia sinensis. Classification (NCBI taxonomy): domain Eukaryota; kingdom Viridiplantae; phylum Streptophyta; class Magnoliopsida; order Ericales; family Theaceae; genus Camellia; species Camellia sinensis. Next base: position 190,743 of record NW_021028914.1, read on the forward strand.
ATAGACAGATATGAGCAATAAAATTTAATATATTTGAAAATAATTTTTTTGATTTTTTTTTTATTTTTATAGAAAAACGTCAAAAAGTAGTATGAATGGGAATTAATTTTAACAAAAATGCTTCGTAACCCGAATTTGTGTAGCACGAATGGCTCGAATGTATCAAAATGATGTCATTTTACCCCAGAACAATGACGTCACTTTATTTTATTGTTGTTTAATTTTAGATATGTCCAATTTATAAAAATATTGAAAAAATCATTTTTTTTAAATAAATAAAACAAGCTTTGATGCAATGTATAAAAGAATGGGAACACCAAATAGAGCTCTAACTTTTGTTGTTTTTTTTTTTTTAGTTAAATTTAACAATATTATTACATTAATCATATTTTTTAATCATATTTTATTTGCCATGATAAGAACTCGCAAATATTTGAACTAAGAGTTTATCTCGTAGAGTGGTGTCTTTTATGAGACTCAAGTTTCTTATACTAATATATATCCATCTATCTATATATTATATAAAGATAATGGTCTATTTAGTACGGAGTCTTGTGAGAATTTCAAAATTTCATACTAAGTTTCTTGATTTTCTTAATTTTAAATAATTAAGAAAATCTCCATTGTCTAGCTTTTACTTGAAAATCCCACATCGAGAAAAGAAGGAAAAATATGAGTTGTTTTACTCATATAAAGAAAATTTTATACTCTCATCCCATTTAATGAGGAGCGTTATGAGAGTTTCAATATCTCATACTAATTTTCTTGATTTTTTTTAATTTTAAACAATTAAGAAAATCTCCATTAGTTAGCTTTTATTTGATAATCCACATCGGGAAAAGAAGGAAAAAAATGAGTTATTTTACTAATATAAAGTGAATCTTATACTCACATCCCATAATATTGTAGTGTTGTGCATGTTTCAATTCAATATAGTTTAAATTTTAAAAGTTTTAATTAATTAATTATGACCTAGCTGATTAGGCTAAATCATTTTTTATTTGATTGATTTGTTGGTTTAGCCGCAATTTTAGTGGTCTTATCAAAATATGTTGATTAGAGTTGTTTGATTCGAAATAAACTAAAGATTGATTTGATTAAAGATTGATAGACTGAAATTGCTTGATTAGAAATAAACTTCCCGTCCAAATAATTATTAACTTTTATTTTATAATCCCACATTGGAAAAAGAAAAAATATTGCGATCCCAGTTTTTGACCTGACTCTCGTGATATTCGGGACTCGGGTTTAGTGTTTTCATATTGTTGTTTACCTCTTTCTTCTTTTTTATCTCTTTGAAATTGGCTTTTGGATTGTTGTGGATGTGTTTGTGCAGGTTGGTCGCTTGTTTTTCAAACCTTGTGTTGCCCAGAATTTTGCTCCTCCGCTCAAGCTGCCATTCTTGCGCTCTAGCGGGCTTTACAAATTTTGCTTCTCCGCTCGAGCGAAACTTTTCGCACTCAAGCGAGATTTTTGAACTCTCAGTACTTTGCAGGTCTGGAAAACTCCTGGGAGAGTGTTTTCTATGCTCGAGCAACGTTTCCTACGCTTGAGCGGGTGAGCGCTCGAGTGGCCTTTCTTGCCCTCAAGCGTTGGTCTATTGTCTGCAAAACTACTGGATGTGTGTTTTCTACACTCGAGCGTTACTTCTTGCGCTCGAGTGGTGAGCGTCTTGTTCGTTGTGTCTTGGCACTCGAGCGGTCTTTCTTGCACTCGAGCGGGACAACATTTTTGCATCTAACGCTCGAGCCTCAACTCTTCCGCTCGAGCGAACTATGCATATATCATATCGCAAAAACGACTTTTTACATCACTTTTTCAGATATTTTCTCCCTAAAACCTGTAGTTGAGACTCTCTCTCTATAAAACTCTCTCTCCACATTTTCACATACTTGTAGTGATTTCCTCACCCTAATCCCTTTGGTAAAAAGGTAGACAATCTCAAGATCGTCATTTTGATCCGAATAGAGTTGGATTTGGGCATCTTTGCAATTTTACTCTTTCTTAGCTCGTCCTCTCTCTTTGAGGTAGGGATTTTCTACACTTTCATATGGTTTTTAACTTAGTTATTTGTCATTGTGTAACAATAGTGGGATTTGGGAATAATTTGAGCAAACCTAGGGTTTGGGTATGAAATAAAAATAGGGATTTCTAAGTGAATGTGAAATAAATGGTTATGAGATTGAATATGAGGTTGTATTGTGGCCAAATACTTAGGCCATTTGGGTTAATATTTGGAAAAAATGAGAGTTTTGCTCTAGATGGGTCAAATTGTTATTTTGTATAAATAATTGAAATTGATGATGGTAATGTGAAATTGGATGGTTGTAGATGTAAATGGTAGAGTTAGACACGTGTTGTCTCCCACCTATGGAAATTTGAATAATATATCTGTTGAGAAAATTCTATATCTGTTTAGAAATATCTGTATTGGGCTATCGGTAGAGAACAGCCGTGATTGTTGTAGAAATTGCATGAGGATTAAGTAAATCGAAACTAATCTATTGTTGGTTGTGTAACGACCCTGACCCATGATTAACGTTAATCTATGACGTCATGTGCCTAATAAGTTATTAAGATCAAATTTTGGATTAATTGCATGTGTATTGCGTTATTTGTGTTTTTATCTGTTCATTGTAGAAATATCTGTTTGAGATTCCGTAATATTTTGCGAATCGAAGGCCCAATCGGCATCTGATTATAGAATTGATTTAATTTCTGCATTATTTGGAATTTTTAGAACATTATAGTAGGTTTAATTAAAATTCGATTCGGAACGATTAAATTGGATTAATTTAATACCCATTGGATTAGTTTTAATAAACCAACATTAATGAAGCCTATATATGGCTCCATATAAGCCTCCAATAAACTCCTTTTTCTTCAATTTTCAAATGTACTTAAGCTACTATACACACAAACGTGTGAGAGAAGAGGGACCAAGAGAGAGAGAGAGAGAGTTGAGATCAACAAGAATTGTTGGAATTGGGAAGAATTAGCTTGGAATCGTAGTGTGCTCATCATCTAGATCTTACTTGAGAGGTTGAGGTATGAATTCAACACTTAGATTATATAATTTTGATGTTTAGAACATGAATTCATGAAGATTATGTTGAGTTAAGCAAGACTTGAGTTAAATAAGTTAGTAGAAGGACCATACCATGCATACATGTCTAATCCTTTACAAATTGAGCATGATTTCCAAGAATTTTCTCATGCATGTCTTTAATTCACCTTGATTGTGGGAAATTATCAAGTTTTATGCTGTTTTATGGCATTTGATCATGTTTTGAGAAGTTCAAGATCAAGAAAATTCATGCCTGCTATGTTCATGAAACATTCATAAAGTTTAAGTTAAATTTTTGAACAATTGGCATGCTTTTGGGCTTTGATTTCATGAAATGATCTTTAAAGCATGATGTTTTGTGAGTTTATAAATGTTTTCTAAAATTTTGGCCCAAGAGAATGAGTTTTGAGGTGTTGAATTCATGTTTTGCAACTTGGAGACCAATCTGGAAATTCCAGAATTTGCACCTACGCTCGAGCGCAGGAATTCACGCTCAAGTGACCACTCTGAGTGCGTGCACTTCCGCTCGAGCGATCTGAAGTACGCTTGTGTTTTGCCGCACGCTTGAGCGACAGAAGTCACGTTCGAGCGAGGGTCTGAGTCTCACGCTCAAACGGGGATCGAGTGTCCGTCGAGTGTGAAAAACAAGCAACCAATACTTTTTTCTAAATTTACAGACCACTCGAGCGAGAGAAGTTACTCTCAAGCGGACCCTCACGTTTTGCATGTCCGCTCGAGCGAGGAAAGCCACGCTCGAGTGTGAACCTTATTTTCAGCAAGTTTTGAAAAATGATTTCAAGTGCATTTTTGCATCCTCATTCCATCCTAGGCATTCCTAGGCCATGATTAAGACACCATAATGAGGATAAAGGGGTAGAAACACCCTAAGAACAAATTAAATAAGTTATGTATAATCTGAACGTGTGTTTCAAATGTGTATTTTGTTATGTGTTAATGTAGGTCACTTGCCGTAAACCGTTTGATTAGTTTGCTCTGTCTATCTGTACCAGAAGCCAACTGTGAGTAATAACTTAGAAAAGTTATGTTCAACTTTATTTATTTTCTGTATAATAAAATAAGATTTGTTTTCTGAAATAGTATATTTTGTACAATGAATGATTGTCCAATTTCTAATAATGTATTTGTGGCATCCTTAGCATCATGTGATATCTGTTAGCTATTACCGATATCGGAGGTTCCATTATGGAACTTAACATGTCTACACTCTGTTACCCATACCGGAAGCTCCATCATGGGGCTCAGTATATCTATTCTTTGTAACCCGGATCTAGAGGTTCTTTTATGGAACTGGTTATTCATAACCACCATATGTTCTGTATCTGTTTTGTATCTGTTCTGTTAGCGCTAATGGATGTACCACGTATGATTAAGCATGAACTCTGATTTCTATATATGATCTGAACAAGAATACGAATATGAATCTGTTATGAATCTAAACTAAGATTTCGGAATCTGTATGGACATCATTCATTAAAACCCCTTACTCTGTTATTGGCCCTGTTTGGTAGAGCTGTGGGAAAGTACTTATAGCTTATGCCTTAACAGCTTACAGCTTATAACTATGAACATAAGTTGATTTTTGACTTATAAATTAAGCTTCTCCAGCCCCACTCAAAGAATAAGCTAATTTCTGACTTACAAAAAGCTATAAGCTGCATTGTTAAACTAAACCAAACACATCAAAATAGCTTAAATTAAGCTGAAAGCTGAAATAAGCCGAAAAAAAGCTGTACCAAACAGGGCCATTATTCACTGGGCTTCCGCTCACTATTTATGTTATGTATGTAGGTGATCAGGCATATGACCAGACCCAGAGTTGAAGACTTGGCGTCTCAGTTTTTGTCAGCCAACCTTTGTGCCTCCTGAGGAGGTTCCGGATTAAATCGAATTTAGTGGCAGTTTTGTGAATGTATAAGACTTTGTGTCTTTGAATTACGAGCAAGATTTTTGATTACATGTTCTTGGAGTGATGTGTTAATACTGTATCTTTTGAAGTCACTCTTTAGGTGTAGACACCCCATTTTTGACTGTCCTCAAGACTTGGACGTCACCGTTTGAACACTCGGTGATCATCCTTGTTTGTGTTCGTCTTGAGTTCCCGGAGGCCTCTGCTACGCGCCTTGCCTCAGGATCTCTCGGCTCGACTGTTTTGTGTCTAGTTTTGCACCAAACACTTGTGTTTTTTCTTTGGAGGGCAGGGAATGGCTTTTGGGCCATCCCTGCACTCCACCGGCCATGGCTTGAGGCCACCAGCTGTGTTTCGTTGCCATCGGCCAAATATTTGGCCGACCGGCACTATAGATGGTCGACCGGCCGTCTATTTTGGTCGAATTGCATATTTGGCTAGCCGATCACTGTTCATCTGCTTTTGCAGATATTTTTTGTGCCAGCTGTGCTAGCTGGCATACACTTTGCTCCCCTCCATACACGTGTATAGAGGGATTTCCCTCTTGGATGGCTTACTTGAGAAGCTTTACAAGAGGGAAGTTCTATAAAGAGGGGCCTCTTCTCCCTCTTTTAGGGTAGACAATATTTTCAAAGGGTTCTAGTTTTAGAGTTTGAGTTGTGTATCTATCCTATATCTATATCTCCCTCTCTTTTGTGTTTTGTGTGTGTTTTGTCTTACTTTTGTGCATAAACACCCACCATCACACCTTGTTTTAACTACTGAGGTACTAAGAGGCTGTTCTTGAAGTTTTTGGCTAGTTTTGAGCTTAGAGAAGCTGCTGGACCATTGTTTGTGAAGAGGGTCATCAAGGGTAAGAACTTCACCCTTTATCCCCCATTCTTGCATAGTCTTTTTGCCTATCTTGCAGCCGTTTTTGAGCTTAACATATAACATAGAAAAGTCTTGTTTTTATCTTCCCTAAATAGTTTTTTAAGCGTGTTTTAAGCTTTGGGGTTGTTTGACCCCTCTTAAAGCTTGTTTGGCCCTTGTTTTGTGCCATTTCGGTTGAGCTCCAGGACCATTGGGTTTGGGCCTCCTCTCCACTGAAATCTTGAGGGATTTCAGTGATGAGGATGGTACCTTGAGGTCCTAAGAAGGAGAGGGCCACCCCCTCTCCTTGTTGTCCTTGAAAAGGGTCATTTTTGCCTCTTTAGTGAACATCATGTTTAGGCTCATGTTGGCCATGCCTTGATTGATATTTATGCTTATTATGTCATAATATAGCTCTGTTTTTAGTTGGTTTTGGTACACCATGCTTGCTTAGCATACATGCCTTGTAATGCCATGATTTGCCTCAATACATGCATAGCATTTAGACTACCATGCTCATGTGTTTTGGCTAAGCTTTGTGAAGCGTATATGCATATTTTGATGTGCTAAGGGACTCTTTTAGGTCATTTGAGTCATTCATGTATTGCTTTGTATAGCTACCATGCAATCCCTATTGAATGCCTTAAGCTTTGGCCTCTCTAGCATGCCATCCATGCTTTGTTTCAGTGGTTTGGAATCACTTGGTATGTTATTTTAGACCCCATGATGTGTTTATGTGCTTGCATTTTCCATCCCTTTCATGCTTTGAAGAGTTGATGGCTTATGCTCCATGTTTAGGCCCTTGTTGATGCATATTTGTGTGTGTGTTTTCATGCCTTTGTTGCATCATTTTGGCCACTGTTTTAGGCTTGTTTGAGGGCTGCCTAAATTAGTTTAAGTCCACCCCTTTGCATGTTGTTGCATGCTCACCTTGTGTGTTGTTGCATGACTGAATGAAGCCACATGCTTGCTTGCATGCTTGAACATCCATATTGTGTCTTCCATACTTGTAGGTTGCATTGCTTCATGCCTTACATGCTTCTTTACTTAGGTTGTGTGCCTAACCTACATTACACATTGCATTGCCATGTTGCATGCTAGCCTCCATACCAAGGATGCATTGCATTGGCATGCATGCTTCACCTCTTGAGTTGAGTATGATAGAGGTTGAGCCCCCTTTGCTTGATTATGTGCATTGTATTCCATATCAAAATGCATACTTGGTTCCTTGGGCCATCATGCATGGAAATACGTGATTGGCGGTCCGAAAATCGAGAATCATATCCCTTTGAGTCATGAATATTACATTGCTTGAAATGCATTGCATGCTATGTTTTGCCCCTCTGCTGCTGTCAAAACAGATTCTGCAGGAAGATTTGGCCGGCTGGCCATCTGCAGTGCCGACCGGCCATCCAATAAGCGGCCGATGGATTAATTTGTGGCCGGTGACCATTCTCCATGGCCGGTGCCAATTCCCTCAGCCGGTGGTGGTTTCCAACAGGCATTCAGAAAGCAACCCTGAGATTATGTGCAAGTCTTCAGAGAAGGATACACAGTCAAAGCAAGAGGCACTTGTGCATAGGCAGTGACTTTCCGAGCGGATTAGCTGAGCGAGCATCATTGGACCTGCTTCCGCGAGGCTGTTTATTAGCATTAAATTAAGAATTAATTAATTGTGCTTAATTAATTGGCTGGTAATTTAGTATTATTTATTCGGACTGTAATATTTATTTGGACCCTCCGAGCGAGGGCAATTGTGTAATAAGTGTGCGTGAGTGTGTGCGTGTCTTCCAACCCCCACTTCTTTCTCCCTTTTACTTATCTGCTTTTGATGGTTAGTATTAGGTCATATTTGATTTAGCATACCTTATGCTATGCATGCGTGCATCCATACATTTGTCTTGCATGCACCGGGCTCGGCGCATCATACTAACTGCATTGTATTTCAATTCCAAGTTGAATACATGTTAGTTATAGCATCATCATATGTCATCCATAGATTTGCCAAGCCTATTGTAGCTGCATCTTGCATGTGTTGCATTAGCCATCTTAACATGAACTAAGGATCATGCATATGATTACTAACTAGTTTATGTTTTAGCTTGGAGTACTCGGTGAGCATTTTTGGTTTAGCATCCTTGCATGTGTGTGAGTGTTGCCATGACAGCATGCTTACCATGAGGCTACTTGCTTATGTGATATAACTGCTTAAATGCCTGTGGGTGGAGGTTGAATTACCTAAATTGGAATAATATATTAAAACTGTGAGTTTTAAGCCCACTAGATAATGGCAAAACCATCTTTTCTAAAGCCCACTTGAGGGTGGCAAAACTTGCATTTTAGCCTACTTGCGAGTAGCAAACCATTTTCAAAACAAACATGCAATGTTTTGTTCCAATTTAGGCAATTTGGTCTATACTTGTTTGCTGTGCGCATAACATAGTAATTCTAAGCTAATAATCGGAATAGAAACTCATAATGCTTTCAAAACAAGATATCATGGTTAGTAGAGGCCGATCTTTGATCGGGCGAGAGGGCTGCTCATAGCTGACCTTCCCCAATCGTACCCAAGTTCCCGAGCCGAGGCAACTTTGGTGATGACAGACACGTGGCCTTTGGCACTGAGTCAAGGTTTCCTAAATTTCCCAAAATAAAATATTTAGGTGGCGACTCTGAATTTGGCAAAGCAGTCCATGTTTGGCACTTCTTTTCTAAAAATCTGTTTTTCTCAAAACGATTTGCGGGATTTGGACTCTTTGGTTCAGATTAAGAACCGTAACAATTTGAGAGTCCTGAACTGTAGTGAACCCAAAACGAACAGAATGGGACTCGTCCTCCCAGGGCGTTCGGGGGCGTCCACAGTTTCTGGCGACTCTGCTGGGGATGTTAGAGAGCTTGACTCGAACTCATGATATCCTGTTTTGATTTCATTTATGTGTGCCTTTGCATTGCATGTGCATTGGTGCGCCTAGGACACCGTGTTTGTCATCTGCCATTCCTGAACGGTTTGTTGGAGGCTTGACTTTGTCAAAGCATGCCATAAGGCTGACCGGTTATGGGCTCTGACAGTATGGGAACACAAACCCCGATTTTACCGGGGCCCCCCTTTCGACCATTCGACCTACTGCATATCGAAATCCATAGTGACTATTCCAAACTAGGACAGGGTGCTTACCCGATGTTAGGTTGTTTGAAAACTACTGCGTGCATAGTGAAACCCTAGCTCTTGACAAAAATAGGACAGGGAAACCCTACCCCTCCATAGCGGTGTTTTGGCTCTCTTTACTTGCTATGTGCTTTTAGAGTGCATCTCTACAGGGAACGTACATATCAGTTTGCAAGTTTGAGTATTAGGCCTGAGGGCACTAGTATTAGTTTATGAGAATCAGTTATACCTGTGGGTATCCGATTCAGTATTTTGGGGGCAGTGATTTCGGGCAACAATGGTCAGCAGTAGAGTACAGTTGTTCGGCTACATCTGTGTTTGATCCATTTGGGCTGAAATGCTGCTTGTTTTTCCTTTCAGTTCAGAGAGTTGATACAGAATAGCTAGTGTTCCCCCTTGCTGAGGCAAGACAGATATCTGATCCGTCAGTCACCGTTCAGTACAGCAGACCTATCATGACGCAGAATTCAGAGGAGATTGTGGTTATGACGGCCGCATTAGATCAAGGAATCACTCTGCAAAGCGAGACCAATGTCGATGAACCGCATCCACCCAGGTCGCCTGTCGCGCACCCGGTCTGGACCGCCCAGTTGTATCAGTCTCATGAGCCCACCACATTCAAATTGATGGGAATGATAAGTGACCTCCAGAGGTCCGTGGCGGATCTCGCTTACAGAATGTCAGCTTCGCTACCAGCCGCATCGTATGCCGGGAATTTTGTACCACAGGAGCCCCCACTATTGGGACGGATTATGATCGAACTTAGCCAACCCGAGGTGGCCTCCTACTATAACAATGACGTATCAACATCAACCCAAACCCTCGATCAGGATGGGGCCAGAGGCGAGAACAAAATGAAGGCAGATGTCGATCCCATTGAACAACTGCTATGGGCAGTCGAGGCTTTGAAAGCCGAGGGGATGAGTAAACAACAGGTATTCGCAGTCATAGCTAAGGCTGTGGATGATGTTTTCCCCACTCCAACCGAAGGCAGTACAAGCCAGTTAGGAAATCGGGATAGACCCCGTCATGCTAGAACAGTTCCTTCCACTCCCAACCCTGCACCTGGGAAAGATCAGAAAGCCAAGGCAGCGCCTGTCGACCCTTTCGCTAGTGCGTCTAGCAAGAATACTCAACATTCAAAGTACCTGCCCCGAGGGCACAGGGTCTTTCACGGTCTCTATATGCCATTGTCAAAGGCACTTCAGATCCTTGCCGAAAGGGGGCATCTTAAACCCTTGGAGCCTCGGCCTCTCCCAAAGAATCTCCCTACTACACATGATGCTGCCTTGTACTGTGCATACCACCAGCAAACCGGTCATGCTACCAACAATTGTTTTCGCCTCCGTCATGAGGTGCAAGACTTGATCGACAACGAAGTTATCCTCCCGCCCACCTCAGCCAAGTCCGTTACTACCCAGTTATTGGATTTTGAGGATACTGATACTGCGAGTATGTAATCAGGAAGTGAACCACCTGCGGGCGGCGATCGGCGTATTTTGGATGTGGCGTCTGGCACGTATTTTTGGAGCATCTACGAATGCTAGTTTTGTAAATTCTGGTCTGGGTGTCGAGTCAGTCTTTTGTTTTGTTTTGAGTCTGTCTCATTGTCTTGAGTCAGTCCTTTTGCTTATGGGTATGTCTTGTTGTAGCGAGTCAGTCCCCTTTGTATAGAATGTTGGGTGATTCCGGAGCTGTTGCCTCAAACACCGTTTTGTTTTGTAATTACCCTTTTGCTTTCTTTTGAGTCTGTCTCTGTCATGGAGCCAGTTGCAACCAGGGAATCTGAATGAAACAGCTGCGGCTATCATGTTTCCATGCTTACTACTATTCTGAATTAGTTGTGCCAGGGGACTCGAATGGAACAACGGTACATTCCACCTGTTCTCTTGTGCCCTAAAAATCATTGCATTGACCTAAGTTTTTCAAAACTTTTTGAACACTGCGGTGAAAACAAAGAGGAAGGAATTCCTCGGGTTTTGCAAACTTTGATCAAATTGAGGAGAAAGAGAGCCAGGCGTGCTAAGCCCTTAATGATTGGAAATCATGCTTGTAGCCTGAGTACTGAGGAGGACCCCCCTGGCTTGATCCAGAACTGGTTCGCACACGCTATCTTTTTAGCGGTGAGCGATTGTCGCTTCTTTAAAAACATTCAAAAACAAATGTTTGTAGTGCGGTCCTGCGAGAGACCTGTGTGGAATCACTCTTGAGATTTGTGCAGCTTTAGGATCACTCTCTAGCCTCAAGACTCGAGCCCTTGTTTAAGCTTGAACCACATAGTCGGAGTGTCAACCGATACGAACCATTCAACGAGAGCCTGTGTGGCCAGATTGGAAGCAGTCCTCGAACAAGAGGCACCAAAGTCGATCAAGAAGATCAGATTCATCAGAAGAAGCCTGTAGAAGCTAAACAGGAAGCAACCCCTCCAACTTAGGGAAAAATGTTCCGATTGCTTGAAGAGCCGGAAGATGTGGTCTTCAGTAAGTCAATGCAACAGGCACTCTCCCTGGATTACGGATGGCTTCAAAACCCTAAAACCATTTGGCAGGACTTGTTACACGAATTTTTACCCTTTGCGCGGCCCGTTGAGCTGGTAACACCCGGAAGGGCGACCAGGCAAAAGTTAGAGCAAAAGAAAAATATATATCAAAAAAAAAAAAAAGAGAAAAATATACAAAAGAAGAAAAATAAACAATAATGAATATAATAAAATTGAATAATAAAATAATAATATATAATAATTAACAGGAGAAGAGAAAAAAAGAAAGGGAAAGAGAGAAAAAGAAAGAAAAGCTCGCAAGGTCGAAAACCCGCATCGAGCGCCTTGGCAAAAGTTAGAGCCTAAAAGGTGAAGGTTAAAATACTCGAGTGTACCTTAACCGAAACTACGTAAGGCTTGATTCCCATGTTTGGGATACGTAGGCAACTTCGTCCTGAAGTCCAGCCCCCAACACTCTCATAGCGCCTCACTCCATGTAATGGTTTTGATTATTCTTGCCCTCTCCGAATCCGATAGTTCGGTTGTCACAACCGGATACGTAGGCAACTTCATCCCGAAGTCCAGCCCCCAACACCTTCGAAGTAACTGTGTCCATATATTGGCCCAGACCATCTCCGTCTTCTCTGTATCCGAGAGTTCGTTTGCAATCATCACTGATGAAGACTGTTTACCAAATGCTGCGGCGTCATCCAAACAAGGGGCAACTTTCTGTTGCCATGAGTTGCCACGAGTCACCTTTTAAACCAGGGGCAACTTTCCGTTGCCATCCACCCCTTCCAATCCAGGGGCAATTTTCCATTGCCTCCGAACCGAGGTTGCTCATCTCGAGGGTAAGTTTCGTGCTTGTTTAGCACCGGCCGTTTGCAAAAATAGTTTTTGAAAGTTTTTACTGAGGTTGACTATTTTCTCGAAAACTATTTCATTTTCCAAAATCGGACCTTTCTCTTGGACCCAAAGAAAAAGGAAAATTTTCAGTGCTTACAGCCGGACTTGCGTGATTTTCGAATGAAAAAGTGAACAAGTATGTTAATTTGACTCTCATTTTGGTCAAAGCTGTTTTAGGAAGAAAACAAAAAATGGTCAAAATGATGAACTAGGGGCACAGTTGAGTCAGGTGTTCTGTCTTTCCCCGTTGTCAACATACCCGCCAGAAAGGGCACAGCTAAAGCTGTTAGTAAAGGGCTGAAAGCTCTCTCGACAACCTCCAAGAAACGAGGTATCAAGCCAAGTACGAAGCATAAATCGGAGTAGGTCAAGATACTTCATTCCCCATCTGGAACCTCGACTGGACGTCACCAGAAGGAATAGCCGCGAGCTGATACTGTTGGGCGTGAACCCACAACTTCCTATTCATCTATCAACCACCCTGGGGAGGGATGAAAAATGAGAGAATAAAGAATAGAGAGGTGTAAGTCGAGAGAAAAGTGAGGAAAAGGGTTTTGAAGAAAAAAGAAAAAAAAAGAAAAGAAAAAAAAAAGGGGGGGAGCCTGAGGGCCAAGTGCTGTGAGAATCACAAATCGAAAAGGGTGGTAAATATACCCGGAGGAAATGGCTCCTTGAGATCTGAGGTCTTTTGGTCTTTTGTAAATACGTCCGTGTGTCGTGCCTTTTCTTTTGATTTGTCTACCTCGACTTCTGTTTTGAGTCTTCTCCGAGTGTGTCTCGTTGTGTTTAGGTCGTGTACCCTTTTGTTGAATCTTTCTCGTTGTGTTCAGTTGTAGGCTCGGTACCTCGGTTGAAAACCTTTTTTTTATTTTAATTTCAAAAGTTAAAATCATTTATGCTTAGAATGCTGCGCCATTCTCCACATTTATGCGAAGCAAAAGAAGAAAAAGGAAAATTTGGGGTATCTAAGTGCGCTTCAACTTCAACTGGTTTCACCTTTATAGTTCGTCTTGTCAGATTGGGCTGTTTGTTCAGGGTTTGCCGTGTGCAGAATGAACCAAGCTCTGTGTTATGGGCTGTATGTAGATTATTCCCCAGTAGAGTATAGGCCGAGTGTTCAGAATGAGTAATGGTTTGTTTGAGTTGTTTTGCTGATTGGCTGGTTCGTTATCTGATTATTACAATGCAAGTGTTCGATTTTCAAACAACAGATCAATTTCATTTACATTGAGGTGCAACATGATGCAATGCAATGCAATATATGAAATGTAAAAATGCAACACTTTTTTTAGATAAAATGTTTGTTTCATTTCATCATCTTTTTCAAGTACATAGTTTTGGAAACAAAAACCTGCCTACGGCAGTACAAAGGTACTCTAGTTACCAGCAAAAAGTACAAAAAGAAAGAGGAAAAGAAAAGCAGCAAAAATCTAGATCAAAAGGGCTCCGGCCTAGGGGTCCGTCCTCGTCCTCTTCCTGGACGAAGGTCCAGGAGCATCGTCATCAGCATCATCTTTTGAGTCCGAATCTGTGCCATCTCCGGTCTCCACCTCGGGCGACTCTGCCTCCACCTCGGACTCATCATCATCAGGAACGGGTGACCGTGAGCTACTCCCAACATGGGTGCGCCCCGCCTTGGTGCGGGGGTATACTCTGCCATCTCCTCCGGCAGGAATAGAAGGTCCAGTTGGAGCACCTCCCACGGTAGGGATCTAGAAGGGAGGCTGAAAAGTTCAAGAGGCAAACGCATCAGTATGCCGTGAGCAGTTTATCAATGTAGAATGCAATGTATGAGTACAGTGTGCGAATGCCATGAGCAGTTTTTCAGTGCAGAATGCAGTGTATGAGTACAGTGTATGAATGCCGTGAGCAGCTTATCAAGTGTTGTGTTGTGCACCAGATTATGTGAAGCGGCTTATGTGTATGGTTTACGACTGTGATCAGAAGAACATACCGGAATACTATAGAGGGTCAGGAGGTTGAAAGTCCGCTGTAACATCCCCATCATGGAGGCATTTAGCTCCAAGGACTGCCGGGTATACTCGAAAGAAGCCGGCAAAGGTATCAGATGCATCAGTATTCTGCGGAATATCAAATAAACTGAAATGAAATGCCAATAGAAGATGCATAAAATGTAGTAATACATACCGGAGGCAAGTCATGGAAACCAACCAACTCGTGGTCAGCCGGAGGAGGAGCAAAGGGGATCTGGTAGGTCGCCCCACCCTGCCCTCTGTATGTCAGTGAAGTGGGCAGTGCAGGCCAGCCACCTCCCCGCCCTTTCTAAACTCCACCCCTGCCCCGGACCCGAGCTCTCCTCGATGCTCCTAACCCAGCCCCCGCCCTTGCCCCAGCCCCCACTCCTGCCCTAGCTGCCGGCGCCGCGGGCCTCTCTCCCTCAACTCAACGGCCACTACTCAGAGGCCGCATAACATACGTCTGCACGTACTCTCTGTAGTCGCCTATGCCTCTGAAGCGGGTCGTATCCCAACCGATCATGTAGTCGGCCATCTGCTCGGCGATGAATCTCTCAGTATCCCTCATATGCTCAGGAGGGTGAATCGGGACTATCTGCTCTAGTAACCCTAGGGTCTGGCGTAGGAAACGCTCACCCAGTACCAAGCCTGACAGACCGGGCCCTCCAGCAAAATCTAGAAACGCGAGGTCTCCTCAGCACCGGCAAACCAATCCCGAATCACGGCTGGCAATGGAGCCCAAGGCTGCCAGGTGATCTGAAAATGAAATACAGATTGTTATCTACTATTATTGACAATACAGTGTAAAGCGAAGCTTAAATGAACTGCAAGTAAAACATACCTCTGCGGGAGTGATGGTGCCAAAATAGCGGCAGAAGAAGCTAAACGTCTCCCGAGGCCTCCGCACGCACCTCCCGTCGAAACGACACGAAAATGGAACGACGAGAGGGGTCTCCGCATCTGGCACGGGGGCGAGTCTCGAAAAGTAGGCGTAGACTCACAACTGCAGAATAAATACCAGTATGCTTATCAGATAAAGCAGAATAGGAAATAAAACAGAGATAGCAGAGCCGTGTGCAGTGTATTGAGTCGAGTGTACAGTGTGAGCAGAGCACAATCAGCGTAAAGCAGAGTATGTGTAACAACCCGACCCTCATATATGCTTGTGATATATGTTTGTCCTTTATTCTGTGCTATTAAGTGACTAAGATGAAGCTGTACGAAGAAATATGTTCAAATAACTATGTTGTGAGGTCTTATGAAATGAATTGTATCTGTCAGAAAAGAAATGTATCTGTTGCTATTAGAACGATGAAGTAGAAATCGAGGGCCTTAGCGGCTTAATAAGCCAAAATTGATCATATATTTAGAACCAGCATAATTTTTAGGTAATATTAAGCACTTTTGTG
This sequence comes from Camellia sinensis, assembly GCF_004153795.1. NCBI lineage: Eukaryota > Viridiplantae > Streptophyta > Magnoliopsida > Ericales > Theaceae > Camellia > Camellia sinensis. The sequence goes on from NW_021028914.1 coordinate 206,525, forward strand.
AAATTTCGATTTTCGGATGTGTAAACGATTGATTTTCGTCTCATTCTCTCCATAAGGTTATATATATATGTGGCCTTAGCCATTTGACAAACCAAGGAACTTATAACATAACTTTAGATTTGAGAGTGAAGGGGTAGAGAAAGAAGTCCTCAAGAAGGTTAAGACTGGACTTAAGGTATGTACATGTTTAAATTCTTGTTATAATTTATGTAAAGATATTTCTATGATCTTATTCCTAAGAGTTGGAATTGTGGTGTTGTAAGCTTGAGAAGTAAATGAATAAAATGACCTAACCATGCATGCTTTGATTCAATTTGAAGTATCCATGAGAAACTCTACTCTATTTCTTCTATTGATTTGTTTGAATTCAAGTATGTGGCAAGATTTTATGTTATGAAGTGAGATGTAAAAACAAATAGGAATCTTGTGAATTGGAGTGAATTTAAGTTGTGAATTTATGCTTTGATTGTTGGTTACTCAAATAAAAGATGTGATTTGATCCTTGTGCACATGTATTTACATGCTTTGAGCTTATATATTGGTAATTTAAAACTAGATTTTTGAGGCCCTAATCATGTCTACAAGAGGGGGAAAATTGTGCAGAATTTCGGAGTTTTGGTGCAGAATCGCCGCACGTGCGGGGCCTAAGGCCGCACGTGCGGGAACCTCAGCCGCACGTGCGGGAGTCACTGCCGCACGTGCGGGAAAATGGCAAATTTTTGGACTTCAAACACTGCAAAAACCGCACGTGCGGGGCCTCAATGCCGCACGTGCGGGAGGTGTGCCGCACGTGCAGGAAATCCTAGCCGCACGTGCGGCCCAGGGCAGAAAAGTTGGGATGCTCCGTTTTGCGTGTTGGGTCCTCTAATGTGGTCAAAACCTACAGTTTATATTGTTTGAATATTCGTTAATTTAATCAAAGTAAGTGAACCGAACGTTGGTTTAACAAGAAAAAGGGGCTAATGTAATCTTTTATATGTTCATGTGTGTAGGAAACACCTCAAAAGGAAGTGCACCGCCACAACACAGTGAGTAATAGTGCTTCAATGTATCCCTACTCAGTATTTATAATTAATGACGTTGTGACCTTGTAGAAAGTATCATCGTATGATATACTGACGTTATATCTTGACGTTATGAATGTCACTATTAAACTTGTGTTGGCATGAGATGATTGGTATGAAATGACATATCTGCTATAAATAATTTGATACGAAATTGTGAAAACATTGAAAAGGTTGTGAAGTTGTACGCATCCTATATGAAAGTTGTGACTACCGGAATGTATCAAGGCAATATGAATTTGTGACCAATGTGGCTTAGTGCCATTTGTGAACCAATGTGGCTTAGTGCCATTTGTGACTCAATGTGGCCTAGAGCCAACTGTGAATTAATGTGGCTAAGAATCCTAATGTGAAACTACGTGACCAATGGTCAATTGTGAATTGTGAACTAATGAGGCCAAGGGCCATTTGTGAATAAAGAAATTATGAGGCCAAGGGCCATTTGTGAATAAAGAAATTATGAGGCCAAGGGCCATTTGTGAATAAAGAAATTATGAGGCCAAGGGCCATTTGTGAATAAAGAAATTATGAGGCCAAGGGCCATTTGTGAATAAAGAAATTATGATCAACCAGGAGGTCGATCTTAGCTCGGCATCGTCATACTTTTGTCAGCCTAGGCACAGCCAAGCTTGGAGTCGGGACCCTACTTTTGTGGAAGTTGTTAGATGTTGACTCACACTTTTGTTATTGGCTTAAGTGATATGTGCCTATTGACTTTGTTATACCCCATCTCGGGATTAGTTATGTCTATGACTGTAAATAACTAGCTCTTAAATGTATTTTGGCTTTTGATGTACTTGCCCTGTAAAATGTTTGATCCTGGCATGTTTTAGTGGCTCAATGGATGTCATACTTTTTAGTTTTTATTAATTATATTTTATAGCTTCCGGGCAGGCCCCTCTATGGACCCAGGCTACGTGTCATCTTCTGTTCAGGTCATGCCCAAACTTTTAGGGGCAAGTCAGGGACGTGACAAGTGGTATCAGAGCACGAGTTGCTATCTCACACACAGATCCATTGAGCCTTAGGATGTCTAGAAAAGACTTAAGCATCATGCATGGCATCCTAAAAATGTATGAAAGATCGATGGCAACAAAGAATGTACTCTGCTAACGCTAACAATTTGACCTTTGTTTGCCGGATATAATTGAATGTTATGCAGGTTATGGTTAGAACCAGGATGGAAGAGTCGGACGAGGCTACCTCGGCACGGTTGGACCGAATGGAAAGAATGATTATGGACATGGCGGAGACTCTAAGGCAACAACAGCAACAACCGCCACCACCACCAGTGCCTCCACCTGCAGTACAAGATGTACATGTTGAGGACCGAACCATCACACTCACAAAAGAGTTTAAAAAGATGAAACCACCGTCATTTAAGGGGGGAATAGAACCTATGAAAGCTGAAGCATGGGTGCTGGGAATAGAGAAATTGTTTGAAGTATTTCCATGTACAGAAGCCCAGAAAGTGCAACTTGCCGCCTTTACTCTTGAAGATGAGGCGCGAAGATGGTGGATGCTTACAAGAACAGTGCATCGGGACTTAACATGGGATAGATTTCTGGAGTTGTTTTATGATAAGTATTTTCCTCAAAGCATGCGAGATAAGAAGGTGACGGAATTTGAGACTCTTAGACAAGGAAATAAGACTGTTGCAGAATATGAGGCCCAATTTACTGAATTAGCTCGGTTTGCCCCTCATATGGTAGATACAGACTATAAGAAGGCACGAAAATTTGAAGGGGGCTTACGGGGTGCCATTTTGGACCGGGTCAATATGCTAAAATTACCCACGTATGTTGAGGTGCTAGAAAGGGCTGTTATTGTAGAAGGAAATCTTGCGGCCCAGAATCGGATTTCCGAGTGGAAAGGGAAGAGACAAAACAACCAATGGTCAAAGAGATCCGTTACTCCACCCGCTAAGAAGCACAATTCAGGGAGTTTCAGCACCACTACTTCTACTCAAAATTCCACTCCGGTGTGCCCAGACTGTGGAAGGCAACATCGAGGAACTTGTCATTGGAAGACTGGAGCATGTTTTAAATGTGGGAAAACGGGACATTTGGTAAGGGATTGCCCGCAATTGGTTCAACAAAAAGGCAATAGATCCGCTACAAGTTCTGCGGGGTCTACACTAACCCCCAATGTGAAGACGGCTCCCAAACCGAGTAATAACAAAGACACTGCAAGACAAGGTAGGGTGTTCGCTTTGATTCCAGGTGATGTAGAAAATACAGCAACAGTGGTGTCAGGTACATTCACTATTTATGGTCAATCTGCGCATGTATTGTTTGATTCTGGTTCCACTCACTCTTTTGTGTCAAAACTCTTCGCTCCTAATTTAGATAAAATTGAAGAAAACTTATCTTGCATGTTGTGTGTGTCCTCCCCCTTGGGAGAGTCTATAATTTGTGCTACTATATATCTAGCTTGTGAACTTCAACTCGGAGATATTCGGGTATATGCTAATTTAGTGCCTCTCGATATGACCCATTTTGATGTTATTCTGGGGATGGATTGGGTAAGTGCTTATGGTGCAACTATAAACTGTGTGACTAAGCAAATCAATTTTTATCCTCCGGGGCAATCAGAGTCTGTGGTTCAAGGGCAGGAAGTGATTTCGCCACCTTACCTGATATCTGCCATGAAGGCTTGCAACTTAATACGGAAGGGCTGTCGGGGGTATCTATGTAGCGTTTTAGAAGGGCAAGGGATGAATGAGAATCTTGATGTGATCCCAGTGGTCCGTGAGTTTCCGGATGTTTTTCCCGAAGAATTACCGGGCCAACTAATAGACCGAGAAATTGAGTTTATAATTGAAGTGGCGCCCGGAACCCAACCTATCTCGAAGACACCCTATAGGATGTCACCAGCTGAAATGAAAGAGTTGAAGATTCAATTACAGGATCTGCTTGACAAGGGATTTATCCGCCCGAGTGTGTATCTCCTTGGGGTGCGCCAGTATTGTTTGTGAAAAAGAAGGACGGAACACTTCGGTTATGTATCGACTATAGGGAACTGAATAAGGTGACAATTAAAAATAAGTACCCCTTACCACGGATAGATGACTTATTCGATCAATTACAAGGGGCACAAGTTTTCTCAAAAATTGATTTACGGTCTGGCTACCATCAACTGAAAGTTAAAGCCGATGACGTGGAGAAGACAGCTTTTCGAACCTGGTACGGCCATTATGAATTTTTGGTTATGCCCTTCGGGTTACAAACGCACCAGCAGCATTTATGGATCTAATGAATCGGCGTCTTTAAGCCCTATCTAGATGAATTTGTGGTGGTTTTTATCGA
>NW_021028914.1:210921-224180 GCF_004153795.1 Camellia sinensis
GGTTATGGTTAGAACCAAGGATGAAGAGTAGGCGAGGCTACCTCGCACGGTTGGAACCGATATGGAAAGAATGATTTGGACATGGCGGAGGGACTCAAAGCAACAAACGAGCAACAACCGCCACCACCACCAGTACCTCCACCTGCAGTACAAGATTTACATGTTGAGGACCGAACATCACACTCACAAAAGAGTTTTAAAAAGATGAAACCACCGTCATTTAAGGGGGAATAGACCTATGAAAAGCTCGAAAGCTATGGGTGCTGGGAAATAGAGAAATTGTGTTGAAGTATTTCCATGTACAGAAGCCCCAGAAAGTGCAACATTGCCGCCTTTAGCTTCTTTGAAGATGAGGCGCGAAGATGGTGGATGCTACAAAACAGGCATCGGGACTTACATGGATAGATTTCTGGAGGTGTTTTATGATAAAGTATTTTCCTCAAAGCATGCGAGAATAGAAGGTTGACGAATTGAGACTCTTACGACAAGGAAATAAAGACTGTTGCAAGAATATTGAGGCCCAATTTACTGAATTAGCTGTCGGTTGCCCCCTCATATGGTAGATACAGACTATAAGAAGGACACGAAATTTGAAGGGGGCTTACGGGGGGCCATTTTGGACCGGGTCAATGATGCTAAAATTTACCCACGTAATGTTGAGGTGCTAGAAAGGCTGTTAATTGTAGAAGGAATCTTGCGGCCAGAATCTGATTTCCGAAGTGGAAAGGGAAGAGACAAACAACCAATGGTCAAAGAGATCCGTTACTCCACCCGCTAGAAGCACAATTCAGGCGAGTTTCAGCACCACTACTTCTTACTCAAAGATTCCACTCCGGTGTGCCCAGACTGTGGAAGGCAACATCGAGGAACTTTATTGGAAGACTGGAGCATGTTTTAAATGTGGGAAAACGGGACATTTGGTAAAGGGATGAGACCTGCATTGGTTCAACAAAAAGGCAAATAGATCCGCTACAAGTTTCTGCGGGGTCTACAACTACCCCAATGTGAAGACGGCCTTTTTCCCAAACCGAGTAATAACAAAGACACTGCAAGACAAGGTAGGTGTGTTCGCTTTTGATTCCCAGTGATGTAGAAAAATACACCACAGTGGTGTGCAGGTAGCATCACTTTTATGGTCAATCTGGCATGGATTGTTTGATCTGGTTCCACTCACTCTTTTGTGTCAAACTCTTCGCTCCTAATTTAGATAAAATTGAAAAAACTTATCTTGCATGTTGTGTGTGTGTCCTCCCCTTGGAGAGGTCTATATATTTGTGTACTAAAGTATCTAGCTTGTGAACTTCAACTCGGAGATATTTGGGTATATGCTTAATTTAGTGGCCTCTCGATATGACCTATTTTGATGTTTTCTGGGGATGGATTGGCTAAGTGCTTATGGTGCAACTATAAACTGTGTGACTAAGCAAATCAATTCTTTATCCTCGGGGCAATCAGAGTCTGTGGTTCAAGGGCAGGAAGTGATTTCGCCACCTTATCTGAATCTGCATGAAGGCTTGCCACAACTTAATAACAGAAGGGCTGTCGGGGTACTATATGTAGCGTTTTAGAAGGCAGGGATGAATAGAATCTTGATGTGATCCCAGTGGTCCGTGAGTTTCCGGATGTTTTCCCGAAGAATTACCGGGCAACTAATAGCACGATGAAATTGAGTTTATAATTGAAGTTGGCGCCCGGAACCCAACCTTATCTCGAAGACACCCTATAGGATGTCACCAGCTGAAATGGAAAGAGTTGAAGATCAATTACAGGACCTGCTTGACAAGGGATTATCCGCCCGGTGTATTCCTGGGGTGCGCCAGTATTGTTTGTGAAAAAAGGACGACAGCTTCGGTTATGTATCGACTATAGGGAACTTGAATAAGGTGACAATAAAAATAAGTACCCTTTCCAACGGAATAGATGACTTATTCGATCAATTACAAAGGCACAGATTTTCTCAAAATTTGATTTACGGTCTGCCCATCAACTGAAGTTTAAAGCCGATTGACGTGGAGAAGAACAGCTTTTCGAAACCTGGACGCCATTATGATTTTTGGTTAGCCCTTCGGGTTACAAACGCACCCAGCAAGCATTTACTGGATCTAATGAATCGCGTCTTTAAGCCCGTAATCTAGATGAATTTTGTGGGTGGTTTTTATCGATGACATTCTTATAATACTCGGAGAGTGCAGAAGCTCATGAGGATCATCTTCGCTTAATTCTTCAAACACTCCGGGAGAAGAAACTGTATGCGAAATTGAAGAAATGTGAATTCTGGCTACAAGAAGTGGCATTTTTGGGGCATGTGGTGATGAAGGAAGGAGTCTCTGTTGATCCGTACAAAGTTGAAGCAATTGTGAATTGGCCAACTCCCACTAATGTAACTGAGGTACGAAGTTTCATGGGATTAGCTGGATATTATAGGAGGTTTGTTCAAAATTTCTCCAAAATCGCTGTGCCGCTTACCCAACTGACACGAAAGGGAGTTGCGTTCGAATGGTCAGAGGAACGGGAATCCGCTTTCCAAGAATTAAAAACAAGATTGACGACAGCACCAGTTCTGGCTTTGCCATCTGGTACCGAGGGATTCGTAATTTACAGTGATGCTTCGCATAAGGGGCTTGGTTGTGTGCTAATGCAAAATGGAAGGGTTATCGCCTATGCTTCTCGGCAACTGAAACCCCACGAGAAGAATTATCCCACACACGATCTCGAATTGGCGGCAGTAGTTTTTGCTTTGAAAATATGGCGGCACTATCTTTATGGTACAACCTGCGAAGTTTATACTGATCATAAAAGCCTCAAGTACCTGTTTACCCAGAAAGAGTTGAACATGCGCCAACGGCGATGGCTCGAGTTGATCAAGGATTATGACTTGCAGATCCAATATCATCCTGGTAAAGCCAAAATGGTGGCAGATGCACTTAGTCGGAAGAATATGGGGGACTTGGCCAATCTGTTGATAGAAAGAAAGGAGTTGAGGAACGAATTGGATAAAATGAATATGGACCTGGTGGTACGTGAACAGGAGGCCGTACTAGCAGCAGTAAGAGCTCAGCCCACCCTACTGGAAGAGATTAAGTTACATCAACTAGAAGATGAAACCTTAAAGAAAATCCATGAAGAGTTAGAGGCAACACCAAAAGCGGGATTCAGTTATGTAGATTCGGTAGTAAAGTTTCAAAGTCGAATATGTGTCCCTAATGTGTTGGAGCTTAAGCGGAAGTTGTTAGGAGAAGCACATGCTTCGAGATCATCAATACACCCGGGAAGTACCAAAATGTACCAAGACTTAAAACAAAATTTTTGGTGGCCAAACATGAAAAAGGAGATCGCGGAATTTGTTTCTAAGTGTTTGCAGTGTCAACAAGTCAAGGCTTTTCGGTGGCCAAATATGAAAAAGGAGATCGCGGAATTTGTTTCTAAGTGTCTACAATGTCAACAAGTCAAAGCGGAACATCAAAGACCAGCAGGGTTATTACAACCCCTTCCAATCCCGGAATGGAAATGGGAGCATTTGACCATGGATTTCGTTGTGGGGTTACCGAGGACTCCTCGAGGTATGAATTCGATTTGGGTCATTGTGGACCGATTAACCAAGTCTGCTCACTTCTTGCCTGTAAAGACTCAATATAATGCGGATAAGCTGGCAGTACTGTATATAAATGAAATTGTAAGGCTTCATGGTGTTCCAGTGTCAATTGTGTCAGATAGGGATCCCAAATTTATTTCAAGATTTTGGCAAAGTTTACAGGAGGCTATGGGTACCGAACTTACGTTCAGCACCGCTTTTCACCCTCAAACTGACGGTCAATCCGAGAGAACCATACAAACTTTAGAAGATATGCTCCGACTGTGTGTATTGGATTTTCAAGAAAGCTGGGAAACCCATCTACCGTTAATAGAGTTCGCCTACAATAACAGTTACCATTCGAGTATCGAAATGGCACCTTATGAAGCTCTGTATGGAAGACCGTGTCGTTCCCCTGTATGTTGGGCTGAAGTCGGGGACAGGGCATTGTTGGGTCCTGAAATTGTGCAATTAACAACTGAAAAGGTTAAAATTATTCGGGAGAGATTAAAAGTAGCACAAAGCAGGCAGAAGAGCTATGCAGATAACAGACGAAGGGATTTGGAGTTTGTAATGGGTAGTCATGTGTTCGTGAAAGTCACCCCGTTAAAGGGACATCCGAGATTTGGGAAAAAGGGTAAATTAACGCCCCGGTATGTTGGCCCTTTCCAAATTCTAGAAAGAGTGGGTTTGGTAGCTTACCGAGTGGCTCTTCCGCCAAGTATGAGTCAAATACATAATGTGTTTCATGTTTCTATGCTTCGAGGATACCTATCAGATCCATCTCATGTCATAGACTATCATCAACTTGTGCTAGATGATAAATTAAGCTATGAAGAGAGACCACTTCGAATTTTGGAGCGACAAGTAAAGCAATTGCGCAATCGGGAAATTCCAATGGTAAAGGTGGAGTGGCAAGAACATTATGGCACCGAAGCTACTTGGGAAAAAGAAGAGGATATGCAGCAACAGTATCCATATCTGTTTCCATTTTGAGGTAAAAACAAGTTTGAGGGACCAAACTTTTTTTAATAGGGGGGGAGAGTGTAACAACCCAACCCTCATAGTTGAAGCAATTGTGAATTGGCCAACTCCCACTAATGTAACTGAGATACGAAGTTTCATGGGGTTAGCTGGATATTACAGGAGGTTTGTTCAAAATTTCTCTGTTACTCCTAGAACGATCGAGTGGAAATTGAGGGCCTTAGCGGCTTAATAAGTCAAAATTGTTCACATATTTGGAACCAGCATAATTTTTAGGTAATATTAAGCACTTCTGTGAAATTTCAATTTTCGGATGTGTAAACGATTGATTTTCGTCTCATTCTCTCCATAAGGATATATATATATATATATGTGACCTTAGCCATTTGACAAACCAAGGAACTCATAACATAACTTTAGACTTGAGAAGTGAAGGGATAGAGAAAGAAGTCCCCAAGAAGGTTAAGATTGGACTTGAGGTATGTACATGTTTAAATTCTTGTTATAATTTATGTAAAGATATTTCTATGATCTTATTCCTAAGAGTTGGAATTGTGGTGTTGTAAGCTTGAGAAGTAAATGAATAAAATGACCTTACCATGCATGCTTTGATTCAATTTGAAGTATCCATGAGAAACTCTACTCTATTTCTTCTATTGATTTGTTTGAATTCAAGTATGTGGCAAGATTTTATGTTATGAAGTGAGATGTAAGAACAAATAGGAATCTTGTGAATTGGAGTGAATTTAAGTTGTGAATTTATGCTTTGATTGTTGGTTACTCAAATAAAAGATGTGATTTGATCCTTGTGCACATGTATTTACATGCTTTGAGCTTATATATTGGTAATTTAAAACTAGATTTTTGAGGCCCTAATCATGTCTACAAGAGGGGGAAAATTGTGCAGAATTTCGGAGTTTTGGTGTAGAATCGCCGCACGTGCGGGGCCTAAGGCCGCACGTGCGGGAACCTCAGCCGCACGTGCGGGAGTCACTGCCGCACGTGCGGGAAAATGGCAAATTTTCGGACTTCAGCACTGCAAAAAAAGCACGTGCGGGGCCTCAATGCCGCACGTGCGGGAGGTGTGCCGCACGTGCGGGAAATCCTAGCCGCACGTGCGGCCCAGGGCAGAAAAGTTGGGATGCTCCGTTTTGCGTGTTGGGTCCTCTAATGTGGTCAAAACCTGTAATTTACATTGTTTGAATGTTCGTTAATTTAATCAAAGTAAGCGAACCGAATATTGATTTAACAAGGATGAAAAGGGACTAATGTGATTTTTCATGTGTAGGAAACACCTCAAAAGGAAGTGCACCGCCACAACACAGTGAGTAATAGTACTTCAATGTATCCCTACTCAGCATGTATTATTTATGTTGTTGTGACCTTGTAGAAAGTATTATCGTATTATATTGATGTATATCTTGACGTTACGAATTTCACTATTAAACTTGTGTTGGCATGAAATGATTGGTATGAAATGATATGTTGCCATAAGTGGTTTGATACGAAATTGTGAAAACATTGAAAAAGGTTGTGAAGGGATACACACCTTATATGAAACTTGTGACTAATGGAATGTAACAAGGCAAGTATAAATTTGTGAACCAATGTGGCTTAGAGCCATTATGAACCAATGTGGCTTAGTGCCATTGTGAATCAATGTGGCTTAGGACCATTTGTGAGCTAATGTGGCTAAGAGCCCTAATGTGAAATTATGAGGCCAAGGGCCTTTTGTGAACAATGAAATATGTGGCCAAGGGCCTTTTGTGAACAATGAAATATGTGGCCAAGGGCCCTAGAGCCAGATGTGAATTAATGTAGCTATGAGTCCTAATGTGAAACTACGTGACCAATGGTCATTTGTGAATTGTGAACTAATGAGGCCAAGAGCCATCTGTGAATAAAGACATTATGAGGCCAAGGGCCGATGTGTGAAATATGAATGTCCCTATTATGAGCTTGTGGATTGAACAGAACCAAAAGTTTATGTGAGGAATTGTAAATTGTGAACCCAAGAACTCTTTCTGAACGTGTGGAATTTTTAGGCCAGGGGCCATATTATGACAGTTATAAACCGATTATGTTGTCCTAATGAGCCGTACAGAGACAGACTAATTACATGAGTTCGGCATTAAATATGTTTACAATCATACTAGCACTATTATTCACTGAGCTTGGCTCACCCTATGTTATGTCTGTTTCTGTAGGTAATCAACCAGGAGGTCGATCTTAGCTCGGCATCGTCATACTTTTGTCAGCCTAGGCACAGCCAAGCCTGGAGTCGGGACCCTACTTTTGTGGAAGTTGTTAGATGTTGACTCACACTTTTGTAATTGGCTTAAGTGATATGTGCCTAATGACTTTGTTATACCCCATGTCGGGATTAGTTCTGTCTATGACTGTAAATAACTAACTCTTAAATGTATTTTGGCTTTTGATGTACTTGCCCTGTAAAATGTTTTGATCCTGGCATGTTTTAGTGGCTCAATGGATGTCATACTTTTTAGTTTTTATTAATTATATTTTATAGCTTCCGGGAAGGCCCCTCTATGGACCCAGGCTACGTGTCATCTTCTGTTCAGGTCATGCCCAAACTTTTAGGGGCAAGTCAGGGGCGTGACAGTATGTCTGTGCCGTGTGTACAGTATACAGTCAGTGTAAAGCAGACCACAGTCTGTGCAGTGTACAGAGTACAGTACAGAGTACAGATAATAGAAAGCAGAAATGAAATGTTAAGAAGAAAAAGGAAACATACCTCCCAAGCGCGCCAATAACCCCCGAGCAACTGTCCGCTACCACGGGAAGCTGAGCTCATGTAATCGTAAAGTGTAGCCAGAGCGGCGCCACTCCAGTCATAGCGCATGATCTGTGTGACATCCACTAAAGCGCTGACCAAGCAGAGGGGCACGGTATTCGCCCGATCGGCGAAAATAGTCGTCCCCAGCAGAAACATCAAAAAGCCGCGGGTGTACTGCTCCACCGCCTCCTGGGTCATCAGAGCCTCCTCGGTCAAAGCTGACTAGACCCTAAACTGGACCTCGAACTAGGAATACTGGACGAAGCAGGACGTGCGAGAGGTGGCACCTCGCCAAGCAAAAATGTCTGAGCGGCCTCCCACTCGTCCATGTCAGTATCAAAGGGGATCGGATCACCCCCTATCCCGATGCCAGTGAGCATCGAGAAGTCGTAGGGAGTCATCGTCATGTCTCCCGTAGCAGAGAAATGGAAGGAATCAGTGGTGTTCCACCACCTCTCCGCTAGAGCAGCGAAGAGAGGCCTACTCGTGGTAAGTCTGGATAGTCCTCTGCAAAATGTGCCGAAGCCGGCCTGATCTACGATGTGGCGAACCGCATTGGGTAGCTCAGCGTACCAGTCTCGGGCGGCGATGTTCCCATACCCCCGGACGGTATGGGAATCTCCCTGTTTTCAAACAAACAATTGCGAAGCGATGCTAAATATACCAGTTTTAAAAGGCATTCAGAATTCAGGCAAATATAGCATGTGTGCGTATTTTCATATTCAAACAACTATCGGTTGCCGGTGTGCTTACAGCGAACTACAACGTGTGATGTGTCAGCGTGTTTGAGTGGTTGAGTACAGATATAGCGTGTGTGCACGTGTTCAGATTCAAATAGGTACCGAATGCCGGTGTGCTCGTAGTGAACTACAACATGTGATGTGCCAGCGTGTTTAAGTGGTTCAGGGCAAATGCAGTGTGTGTGCACGTGTCAGTTTCAAACAGATATTAGTTGCAAGTGTGTTCACAGTTAACTACAATATACAGTGCATCAGTGTATCTGAGCTAAGCAGTTAAAGAATATAATCAGCTATGGCAGTTGGCGGTTTAGTGTTCTACGTCGCGGAAAGTAAAACAGAGGAAGGAATGTTACCTCGGAAGCGCCGAAGGAGAGATGAGATGTAGGCTCACGCAAGAGAAGCTCTGGAGGCATCGCCCTATCAAAGCTCCGAAACTGGCGAAGTCCGTCGGGAGGCAAGACGTGGATCGCCGGCCGATAGGTCGCCGGGTCGAATGGGTGGACGCTCAAGGGGAGGAGCTCGGCCTCTGTGTCCGTCTCGTGATCCGCGGGAGTCCCGCCCCGTGGAATATCATCCGCCATGTCAAAGGTGGTGTGAAAATGACCGGGAAAGTGGAAACCGGATGAGAATACGAAAGGTCAACTAAAAAAGTCAACCCCGAGAGGGCGGAAGATGGCTGGAAAAGCCGAAATGTGGAAAAAGCACAGAAATCAAGGAAAACTTGGGGGAAACAAACCCCAAGAGGCGAAAATCGAAAAAACTACACCAAAACGAAGTTTCGATCGGATGAAAGTGTTCGAAATGCGATGAACTTCACGAATCAAACAACTAAATAGGCCCTAAAACCGAGGAAAGCGGCGAATGGGAGAGAGGAAAATACTCTAGAGAGAGGGGGAGAGGAATTTCGGCCAAGAGAAAGTGAAAAGAATAGGGCTAGAGGCCCTATTTTATAAGACCCAAGGCGAAAGGACAAAACTGCCCCGATTCAGTAACATTTGTCCTGTCGGCTACATCTTTGTCCGGTCGGCGAAATATTTGGCCGATGAGATGTTTTGATGGCCGGTGGATGGCCGGTGACCTCCCCTGATGGCCGGTGAGCCTCCAACAACCTTTTTTGGGTCAGATGTATAGTTTGGGGTATTTATTGCTCAAGATAGTGCAAGAAATGGCATTTTCGAAGCTCAACCGGCCTCCGTTTTGACCTCGGACTGTGTCTTCTGTGCGTGGCACTCGAATATGTGCAAGGTGTATCCTTTTTGTATCCTTTTGTCTCTTTTAAGATTCGAAAGTTGCCCCACACGCATTTTTTTGCGAACACGTGTTGAGTTATACGTCATTATGCTTGCATTGTTATGCATTTTCAACGGTCTGGCGGGACCTTAAATACGCTCGGTCTAGGAGACCTTAAATCCTCTGAAGGTGCAAGTCCTTCGGTGTTTGTCGTGCCCGAACGACTTTTGGTAAGTTGCATTGTACATGTATTTCAAGCGACTCGCGTCGTCGCATATTCAAGTTCACATGCATTATCATGCATTTCAAGCGATGCGTGTCGTCGCGCATTCGAGTTCATAAGCATTTCGAGTGATACGCGTGGTCGCACATTCAAGATCATATGCATTGTCGTGCATATCACAAGATGTGCGTTGTCACGTGTTTACATCAGCATGCATCAACATGCATCATTTGCATTTCAAACAAAACAAAAACAAAAAAAAAACAACATGCATATGTCATGCATTTCATTGTAATATATTGCATATGTCATGCATTCCACTATATCTATTCCATTGCATATTGTAGATGTTGCATTGTAGCTTGCATACATTCATTGCATCACCTCCATCTGGGGTTTGCGCCTTTCCTTGTTAAGCTTGGACTGGTATGTGCCCATACTTTTCACGTCTATACACTCATAGTTCTGTATGGTCGTTCTATGTTAGACGTGGTTTGTTTGTGTCCATGCCTTTCCTAGGCAAGATATGGTTTGGTCGTAGGCCTTAATCCACTGTGTCCATTCCATTGCATATCGTAGATATTGCATTATAGCTTGCATGCATCTACTGCATCACCTCCATCTAGGGTTTGCGCCTTTCCTTGTTGAGCTTGGTCTGGTATGTGCCCATACTTTTCACGTCTATACACTCATAGTTCTGTATGACCGTTCTATGTTAGACATGGTTTGTTTGTGTACATGCCTTTCCTAGGCAAGATTTGGTTTGGCCCGCGTGCCTTATCCATTGTATATATTCCATTCCAGTGCATGCTGCATTATAGCTTGCATGCATCCACTGCATCACTTCCATCTAGGTTTGCGCCTTTCCATGTTGAGCTTGGTCTGGTATGTGCCCATACTTTTCACGTCTATACACTCATAGTTCTGTATGACCGTTCTACGTTAGACGTGGTTTGTTTGTGTCCATGCCTTTCCTAGGAAAGATTTGGTTTGGCCCGCGCGCCATACCCATTGTACATATTACATTGTAGTGTAATTTTTGCATCCTGCATTAGGATCATGTTCTTTCGTTAGCGGGTTGTTTCCCCACTTATGTCATTCCACCCAATTACTTGTTCTTGTGTCCGTCTACATCACTCATAGTTCTGCATGTGTACGCGCTTTGAGGGTTGCGGCACCTTTTCTATGGTAGACGGACTTGTTACCTCCATCAATCTATTTGACATTTGTGTGGTTTTGAACTGCTCATGATTGGATCATGATTCAATTGCATTACATTTTCTTTTGCATTATTGTACATAGTTTTGTATATATTGCATATCATTTTGCATGTTGTGCATGTGGCTAACGATATCATACCTGTTAAGTTTTCTTTCTATTTCAGGCACGATATTGTATGTACGGTTCATTTGAGGCTGGTGCAACCAGACGAGCGGGACAGGTACTGTATTCTCCGAGTGAGACGTATCGAGAATTGCATAATTCTCTTACATCCTTTCTGCATTGTAGTGTAGTTTGGTGTATGCTAGCTTATAACTGTCGCATGTTATGCTTCGTTACAGCTTTCTTTGCATGATCATAAGTTATGTTCGGCTCCTTGCATTGTCAGTTGCATTTTGGCCCTGCCTTCGGGTGCATATCTTTATTGTCTTGCATGCTTGTCGAAGTCTTCGGCCTTGTCAAAAATGGGTCGTCCTTGGGCTTTGACATTCACTCCCGTCATTCTTATGACTTTCGAGTTCTGTCAAAGAGGGGCAACTGTAGACACCCCATTTTTGACCGTCCTCACTACTTGGACGTCACCGTTTGAACGCTCGGTGATCATCCTTGTTTGTGTTCGTCTTGAGTTCCCGGAGGCCTTGGCTACGCGCCTTGCCTCAGGATCCCTCGGCTCGACTGTTTTGTGTCTAGTTTTGCACCAAACACTTGTGTTTTTGCTTTGGAGGGCAGGGAATGGCTTTTGGGCCATCCCCGCACTCCACCGGCCATGGCTTGAGGCCACCGGCTGTGTTTCGTTGCCATCGGCCAAATATTTGGCCGACCGGCACTATAGATGGTCAACCGGCCGTCTATTTTGGTCGAACTACATTTTTGGCTAGCCGATCACTGTTCATCTGCTTTTGCAGATATTTTTTGTGCCAGCTATGCTAGCTGGCATACACTTTGCTTCCCTCCATACACGTGTATAGAGGGATTTTCCTCTTGGATGGCTTACTTGAGAAGCTTTACAAGAGGGAAGTTCTATAAAGAGGGGCCTCTTCTCCCTCTTTTAGGGTAGACAATATTTTCAAAGGGTTCTAGTTTTAGGGTTTGAGTTGTGTATCTATCCTATATCTATATCTCCCTATCTTTTGTGTTTTGTGTGTGTTTTGTCTTACTTTTGTGCATAAACACCCACCATTACACCTTGTTTTAACTACTGAGGTACTAAGAGGCTATTCTTGAAGTTTTTGGCTGGTTTTGAGCTTAGAGAAGCTGCTGGACCATTGTTTGTGAAGATGGTCATCAAGGGTAAGAACTTCACCCTTTATCCCCCATTCTTGCATAGTCTTTTTGCCTATCTTGCAGCCATTTTTGAGCTTAACATATAACATAGAAAAGTCTTGTTTTTATCTGCCCTAAATAGTTTCTTCAGGGTGTTTTAAGCTTTGGGGTTGTTTGACCCCTCTTAAAGCTTATTTGGCCCTTGTTTTGTGCCATTTCGGTTGAGCTCCGGAACCATTGGGTTTGGGCCTCCTCTCCACTGAAATCTTGAGGGATTTCAGTGATGAGGATGGTACCTTGAGGTCCTAAGAAGGAGAGGGCCACCCCCTCTCCTTGTTGTCCTTGAAAAGGGTCATTTTTGCCTCTTTAGTGAACATCATGTTTAGGTTCATGTTGGCCATGCCTTGACTGATATTTATGCTTATTATATCATGATATAGCTCTGTTTTTAGTTGGTTTTGGTACACCATGCTTGCTTAGCATACATGCCTTGTAATGCCATGATTTGCCTCAATACATGCATAGCATTTAGACTACCATGCTCATGTGTTTTGGCTATGCTTTGTGAAGCATATATGCATATTTTGATGTGCTAAGGGACTGTTTTAGGTCAATTGAGTCATTCATGTCTTACTTTGTATAGCTACCATGCAATCCCTCTTAAATGCCTTAAGCTTTGGCCTCTCTAGCATGCCATCCTTGCTTTGTTTCAGTGGTTTGGAATCACTTGGTATGTTATTTCAGACCTCATGATGTGCTTATATGCTTGCATTTTCCATCCCTTTCATGCTTTGAAGAGTTGATGGCTTATGCTCCATGTTTAGGCCCTTGTTGATGCATATTTGTGTGTGTGTTTTCATGCCTTTGTTGCATCATTTTGGCCACTAATTTTGGCATGCTTGAGAGCTGCCCATATTAGTTTAAGTCCATCCTTTATATGTCGTCACATGTTTACCTTGCGTGCTTGAATGACCATGTTGCATCTTGTATGCATGACTAGGTTGCATTGCATTTGGAATACTTGTTACCTCAACATGCTCATGTTGCATTAGTCTTGCTTGCATGTTTGCATCCCATCCCTCTTGATCAAACATGATGGAGGTTGGGGCCCCTTTGTATGTTTTGTGTGCATTTCATTTTACATTGAAATTGCATACTTGGCCTTTTGGGCCACCATGCATCGAAATGCGCAATTGATGGCCCGAGGGTCGAGGACCACACTCCCTTGAG
>NW_021028914.1:225146-255074 GCF_004153795.1 Camellia sinensis
GGGTGGCAAAATCTGCATTTTAAGCCTACTTGCGAGTAGCAAACTTCAAACTGTTTTCAAACAAACGAACATGCAATGTTTTGTTCCAAATTAGGAGATCTAGTCTTTACTTGTATGCTGTGGCATCACATAGTAATTCTAGGCTAATAACCGGAATAAGAGCACACAATGTTTTCAAAACTCGATATCATGGTTAGTAGAGGCCGATCTTTGATCGGGCGAGCGGGGGTGCTCACGAAGTGACCTTCCCCAATCGTACCCAAGTTCCCGAGCCGAGGCAACTTTGGTGATGACGGACACGTGGCCTTTGGCACCGAGTCAGGGTTTCCTAAATTTTCCAAAATAAAATATTTAGGTGGCGACTCTGTATCTGGCAAAGCAGTCCATGTTTGGAACTTCTTTTCTAAAAATCTGTTTTTCTCAAAACGATTTGCGGGATTTGGACTCTTTGGTTCAGATTACGAACCGCGACAATTTGAGAGTCTTGAACTGTAGTGAACCCAAAACGAACAGAACGGGACTCGTCCTCTAGGGTGAAAGTCTCGATATCTTGTGTATACATGGGTGCCGATTCCGTGGACGAAATTTCTGTAAAATGGCAGATTTGAAGTGTTTGTGTAGTAGTGTTTTGAATTGGAAAACCACTGAGTTGTAGTCTCAGTTGGGTTATTGAAAAATAATGAAATTGATTCATGAATTGAGGACACTGAATGAACTTGAAATGAATTGTAAGAAAATGAATTGAAATATGGACCTTGGTGTCTTACGGTTATATATAAAATGTGGAGATTTTGTCATTGGTATTGTATATGCACATTGTACTTATATCTTTGTTAAATCTCATATACTATGTTAGATTATTTGTACTGGGCTTTGGCTCACCCTATTTGGAGAAAATCATTTTCAGGTGTTGGTGACATACCTCCACCAAGGCAATAACGTTGGAGGGACTTTTGGGAGCAAGAGCTTCTTTATTTTTGTTATATTCTTGTATAGCCAAGGGCTTAAATTGTATTGAGCTAGACTCATTTTTGTGTAACCAAGTAATGGCTCGGAAAGATGTAAGCCTATAGGGCATGTTATTACTTATTTAGTCTTCAATTCTCCTATCAATGTAACACATGCTGTAGATTCAGGATGAACATTTGTGAATGTATATCTCATGTGTTATCTTTTGTACACGAACTCTGATGAATGAAAACACTTTATTTATATTATTTTTCCGTTTATGGGATGTATTTGTTGTATAATCTTGGGGGCATTACAAAAAAAAAAAAAAAGAAGTGAATTGTTTCACTTATATACGGTGAATCTTAATAGTGTAGTATTGTGTATACTTCAATTCAAGATAGCTTAAATTTTAAAATTAAAATAACATTTAAAAGTTTTAATTAATTAATTTTTGTATAAGTTAGTTGATCATTTGACCTAACTGATTAGGCTGAACCATTTTAGGTTTGACCGATTCGCCGATTTAATCATGATTTCTCATATTGATTTTATTAATTTTAAACAATTAAAAAAAAATCATTGGCTAACTTCCATTTAACCATATAAAAATAAAATTATAATTAGTTTATGATTTATTTTGTAATCCCACATCGAGAGAAGAAGAAAAAGCAAAGTTTGTTTCGCTATCTATCTATATATTATATAAGAGAATTGGGGTTTTAGGAAGATGCCTTTTAGGAGCTCCAAACCCCTATTCTAAAATTATTGAATTTTCTTAATTTTAAACAATTAAGAAAATTCCCATTGGCTAGCTTCCATTTACCTTTTATTTTACAATCCCACATTAGAATAAAAGAAAAAGTGAATTGTTTTACTTAATAAAGTGAATCTTATGTTCCCATTTATACAAACAAAATGAGATTTTTAGTGAGAAGCCCTATGATCAATATCTCAAACTCTTTTTTATTTTTATTTTTTTTATTTTCTTAATTTTAAACAATTATGAATATCCCCATTGGCTAGCTTCTGTTTAATTTTTATTTTACAATCCCGCATAGTTTTGATTTTAAAAATAATTTTGTATGAGATTTTGAAATTCGCATAATATTTAACTTTAAAATAATTACAATCCCACATCGAGAAAAGAAAGAAAAAGTGAATTGTTTCACTTATATAAAATGAATTTTATAAATAGAGTTTTAAGAGAAAAGCATTCTAGAAGCTCCAAACTCTCATTCTAAAATTATTGAATTTTCTTAATTTTAAAGAATTAAGAAAATTTTCATTGGCTAGCTTTCATTTACTTTTTATTTTACAATCCCAAATTAGAGGGAAAAAAAGAGGAAAAAGTGAATTGTTTCATTTATATAAAGTGAATCTTATGCTCCAATTTATATAAATTATTGAAATTTCTTAATTTTTAACAATTAAGAAAATCTCCATTAGTTAGCTTCCATTTAACTTTTATTTTACAATCCCATATCGGGGGAAAAAATGAAAAAGTGAATTGTTTCACTTATATGAACTGAATCTTATACTCTCATTTATATAAGTAAAAGAAGATTTTTAGTTGGAATCCCTAGAATCAATACCATTTTTTTTTATTTTCTTCATTTTAAACAATTAAGAAAATCTCCATTAGTTAGCTTTCGTTTAACTTTTATTTTACAATCCCATATAGACGTTTTGATCCCACATCGAGAAAAAAAAAATAAAAAGTGAGTTGTTTCACTTATATAAAGTGAATCATATACTCTCATTTAATATTATAGTATTGTGAATGTTTCATTTCAAGATGGTTTAAATGTTAAAATAAAATTTAAAGGTTTTAATTAATTAATTTTGTTGTAAATTGGTTGGCCTTCTGACTTAGCTGTTTAGGCTGAATCATTTTCGGTTTGACTGATTCACTGGTTTAACCACAGATTTAACCACAGATTTAACTGCTTACCAAAATAAATTGCTTAGATATGTTTGATTTCAAATAAACTAAGACTGACCTTATTAAAAATTGAACGAGAGAGATTGTTTGATTAGAAATGAACTTCCGTCCAAACAACTGTTAACTTTTATTTTACAATCTCACATCAGTAAAAGGAGAAAAAAAATGAGTTGTTTCACTATATAAACATTATGCTCCCATTTAATATTATAGTGTTGTGTATGTTTTAATTCAAGATAGTTTAAATTTTAAAATTAAAATAAAATTTAAAAGTTTTAATTAATTAATTTTTGTATAAGTTGGTTAGTCCTTTGACTTAGCCGATAGGGTGAATCATTTTTGGTTTGACTGACTCACTAGTTTAACTGCGATTTTAGCGATTTTATCAAAATATATTGGTTAAATTTGTTTGATTTGAAATAAATTAAAGATTGACCTAATTGAAGATTAAACGGCTAAGATTGCTTGATTCGAAATAAATTTCCTGCCAAAACAATTGTTAACTTTTAAACAATTAAGAAAATCTCCATTGGCTAGCTTTCATTTAACTTTTATTTTATAATTACACATCGAGAAAAAAAGAAAAAAGTGAATTGTTTCACTTACATAAAGTGATCTTATGCTCCCATTTATATAAGCAAAAGGATATTTTTAGTGATAAAACTTATGATCAATATTTTATACTAATTTTTTTTTTCTTTTCTTAATTTTAAACAATTAAAAAAATTTCGATTGACTAGCTTCAATTTAATTTTTATTTTACAAAACCATGAGTTTCATGCAAAATGCATTAAAAACTTCGTTTCACTTCAATAGATAATTGAGTTGATAGGTACCAAAAAAAGGAGAATTCTATAGTACACACCCATATGCATCTTGTTACGCACTTTTGTGGTGTATGTTACGTAATTTTTGTAGTAAAAATAATGTAATTTTTTAGTCGAGTTACGATAATTTGTGATTCAAAAATGAAGTTATGTATTTTATAGTAATGTTATTGGTAATGCTACACATTTTTTAGCAAACAAATATGTAACATTATCACAAAAATACGTAATATTATCACAAAATTCATAATATTATTTCTGAACTACAAATTGCAGTAGCTCTATTAAAAAATTACGTAACATGACCATAAAAATATATAACATACATAACAAAAATATGTAACAATAATATGTATACTATATATAGCATGCATTAAGTGAGCGATGACTGGTAAAAGACAAGCTCGAGCGAAAAAAATCCTCTCTAGTCCTGCATATGTGAGATTTTAACGGGTCAAATTTTGGTGATTTGCATTATTTATTTTGTACGTATTAATTTAAAAAATTAAATTAATTTGATAATTGACCACATGACTTTATGATATTTATTTTCAAAAATAATTGTCATTAACATTTATTTTCTTAAAACAAATATGATAAAATTATTTGGATATAATTATCAATTTTTTTTTTTCATAGAGCAATTGACAGCCCATAATGTAAATAATGGAGAAAGTAGAATGCCTTATACCCAATATGGAAAATGCTATGGTGTGCACTCCTTTAGAGGTGTATACCATATGCACCCTATAAAATGTATAATTTTATTTTAAAATTTTGTAACATTAATTATAAAATATATAATCTCGTCACAAATTAGCGTAACAAAAAATATCGTAACCAAGCCATAAACTATTGCAATATGCTCAGCCAAGCCCGAGGCCATGCCCTACCTGAGACCCTGGGCCCTCTGTTTTGAAGCCCAGCCCGGTTAGTGAGCCCAGCCTGCAGTTTCGCCTAATTGGCTCGAAAAATAAATTTTTAATAATATTTATCTATTTTATTTACTAATATAAATTTTTGTAATATTTTATTTCATTTTGAAATAAAAATTATTATGAAATATTATTTATTTAATTTAATGATTGTAATATTTCGTTTCATTTTGATATATATAAAATTATTCATTACATTTCAATTATTTTTTTATTTTTTGCGGGGAAACACTATGTACGCGCCTTATATCTAAATAAAAAAAATTATATAATTTTATACTTTTTGAGTCATAACTACAAAACATAACATAACATATCATAACTAAATATTTCACTAATCATAACTAAAATAATGTCATAACTTAAAAAGAAAATTAATCATAACTGAAGTACAAAATGACATAACTTGATACCTGGTCATAAGTATTAAAAAAAAAAAATAGTCATAACTAAACATCACACGAGACACAACCAAATATCTCATGAATCATAACTAAAACAATGCCATAACAAAATAAAAAAATTACATAATTTCTTACTTTTTTTAGTCATAACTAAAAAAAACATAAGTCATAATAACTAAATATCTTATTAATCATAACTAAAATACTTTAGTACAAATTTTCTTTTATTTATTTATCCCTCATAAATAATTTATATATATAATATCTATCAATTATTTTTAGCCAAAAAAAAAGGCCCACTAAGCTCGACTTGCAGCCCAAGCCCAGGCTTGTGGCCCAACCCCCAGCCCTATTTTGAATGGGCTTAGGCTTGGGCCTGGGCCTAGATTTTTGCCATGCAAGCTGGCCTGACCCGAACCTAATATCAGTGGGAACCCGCATGGCCCAACAATGGCAGGCCCAAGCTCGAGTCCCGATGAGACGAGCCAGCTAGACCAGGCCAAATTTACACCCTTAGTTATTAGGTAGGCCGATCGAGATCTCTTAAAAAATTTATTGAATACAAAACTGAAAATTAAAAAAAATTGAGAAGTTTTAGTATATTTTGATATTTTGTTGTATTTAATGAATTTTTAAAGATTTTTATACAAATTTTATACTTTTTTATGTATATTTAGATTAAGTTGATCTAAAAGGTAAAAGAAATTGATTAAAATGTTTTAAAAAATCACTAAAAAAATGGATTAAAAACTCAAAATTATTTTTGAAAATTCTAAACTAAACAAAGTTTTATGATACCTTATTAAATTGTTAACATCATTTGATATTAAAACTTAAATTGTTAGGCCATATTTGTTTTGCTCCAAGTGGTGGATTGGATTAGTAATATAATAAAAAAATGAGTGAGACCTCCACTGGGGGTGACCCCCACCACCCCAGTGAATGCTGATTGGCCCAAATTTATTTATTTATTTATTTATTATTTTTATTTTATTTTTTTTTGTTCTCCTCTCTTTGACCCCACGTGTATGTGGGGGTGGTGGGGGTCTCTATCAATTTTGTTTACTTAATACTTAAATTGTGTCAATTTAATCCTCAATATATAAAAAGTTTTTCAATTTCAATTTAGTCCTCCCAAATCCCAATCTAATTCTATTAATAGGCATAATTTAAACATTTAAGGGACTAAAATTAAAACACTTTCAATACATCGGGAACCAGATTGACACAATTTTTTAACATTAAAAACCAAATTAAAATATTTTATACATTGGAACCAAATTGGCACAATCTAAACGTTGGGAACTAAAATAACAAAAGATTCTTACTTTTGGGGCAAAAAATCTAATTAACCCTAATTTTTTATATGTTTGTTTTATTCTAATTCCTTGTAATTATGCTTATAAGTACCTGCATAGCTTTCACCGGTTATATAGAAGTCTCTGGCCTTGTAATGCGGGTATCTTTTAAACCAATTTATGAGGAACACACATGCATCATGAGCTGAAAAACATATAGTGTACAAATGAGATCATATAACAGAAAATTGTTCTTGCTTCATGCAACAATGTTACAGAGGACATTCACACCTGCAAGCAAAAGGTTTTTCCTGATTCATTCCTCCATAAATTGTTAAAGGCAAAACGAGACATTTTGCTAGGAATGACTCTAGAGAGCTTCAATTTTGCCTAGACAACACTTTTTCAGTTTTTGCAGTTATACTTTTCATTAGAGATTATAATCAACACTAATTGATTGCGTGAATGCCTTTTTTGATATTGTTGCATGTAGCAATGAATAATTTCTCCAGTGTGTTTGTGTCAGTGTATGCATGACTAGGTGTAGGAATGGAGGAAGGTTTGTCAGTAATTTTACCAGTCCTTTTATCTCCTGACATGTCGTAATCAGAGGTAGTGTTAGAGTAGGAGAATCCAACGCCTACTGGGGACTCTAAAAATAATATATTTGCAATTGCAAAATTTATGAGCACAAAGACTCTAATTCAGTTAAATAAATATACATGCGTCGATAAATAAGTAATTCAATAATTAATGTAATAATTATCAATTTTTGTATTAAATTTACTTATTATTTCAAGGGAGACTTATTTATAAGTCCTTTTGAAGACATTTATGCTAGGCTAAGTCCTGTGTAATTTCTTATAGAGTCTCAAGTCCTATTTAGATAGGAATGTATTCCACAAGATTCTACATAAACGTAATGTGACGTGACACTTATATAAACGTAACGTAACGTGACACCTACATAAACGTAACGTGACACATAAACGTAACGTGACACCTACATAAACGTAACGTGACACATAAACGTAACGTGACACCTACATAAACGTAACGTGACACATAAACGTAACGTGACACCTACATAAACGTAACGTGACACATAAACGTAACGTGACACCTACATAAACGTAACGTGACACATAAACGTAACGTGACACCTACATAAACGTAACGTGACACATAAACGTAACGTGACACCTACATAAACGTAACGTGACACATAAACGTAACGTGACACCTACATAAACGTAACGTGACACATAAACGTAACGTGACACCTACATAAACGTAACGTGACACATAAACGTAACGTGACACCTACATAAACGTAACGTGACACATAAACGTAACGTGACACCTACATAAACGTAACGTGACACATAAACGTAACGTGACACCTACATAAACGTAACGTGACACATAAACGTAACGTGACACCTACATAAACGTAACGTGACACATAAACGTAACGTGACACCTACATAAACGTAACGTGACACATAAACGTAACGTGACACCTACATAAACGTAACGTGACACATAAACGTAACGTGACACCTACATAAACGTAACGTGACACATAAACGTAACGTGACACCTACATAAACGTAACGTGACACATAAACGTAACGTGACACCTACATAAACGTAACGTGACACATAAACGTAACGTGACACCTACATAAACGTAACGTGACACATAAACGTAACGTGACACCTACATAAACGTAACGTGACACATAAACGTAACGTGACACCTACATAAACGTAACGTGACACATAAACGTAACGTGACACCTACATAAACGTAACGTGACACATAAACGTAACGTGACACCTACATAAACGTAACGTAACGTGTCACGTTACATTTCGGAAGGAGATTGTATCACATCTCCTATTTGTATACTTGACTCCCTAGAGTATATGCTAGCTTCTCCAGAGTGCATGCCAGCCTCACCAGTTAGGGAAGGAGATTGTATCACATCTCCTATTTGTATACTTGACTCCCTAGAGTATATGCTAGCTTCTCCAGAGTGCATGCCAGCCTCACCAGTTAGGGAAGGAGATTGTATCACATCTCCTATTAGTATACCTGACTACCCAGAGTATACGTCAGCTTCTCTGGAGTACACACCAGCTTCTCTAGTATACACTTCGGAAGCCTTTTCTCCAGAATATTCTCCAGTACCATCAATGTACTGTCAAAACATTCCAGAATATGTAAGGGGAACAAAACAATGAGATACTGGGTGTAGGTCTGATTCTGAGCTTGTGAAAAAGGCAAGAAAACGATTGCATTTCAGGGATGATGAGGTGAATGGCAAGTGTATGTTAGATGACGAAGCATCGAAGCATTCGAATAAATAAGCAATTGGAGATCCTAATGAAGGTTGGGAACTCAACTTTTCTTCTGATAGTTCGCCATACACATCTCCCGGCCAGGACATACGTTGGAGAAAGTGTATCAAGTGACCACATTGACTTTCCCTGTAATGTCATCACCGTGGACGTAAATTTTGAAGAACGAGAAATACATATCATTTGTAATCCAGGTGATGGTGAGAAAGCAAGAATTGAAGCTAGAAGGGAAGCAGAACATCAGGCAAATATAACAGTTTCTTTAAAGGATGAGGGTTTTCAAGCCCATCAAAATCTGATTATTGAAAGAAATCAAATTTCTGGGTGTGCGCTGTAGAAGTTCAGTTGTGTAGGATTCCAAATTTCCAAACATATCAATCTCTCAGGTGGTTACATCCTTGGGTTTTTATTCTTTTATGCTTCTCCATCGTATAAATTATAGAACATTTGAAGGATAAAAGAATAGAGGGAGCACAAAATACTTACAGGAAGTGATTAAAAATTCTGGATTACAGCAAACCATCAAAGCTACCATTGCATTCTTTTGTTTGGTCCAATATTCTATTTGTGCTAAAACCTTCTGCAATCAGTTATTTTATTAACAGATTGAAAAATACTATGATCAGCATAAGTATTTGATAGATAAGTTGAGACACTAATTATTACATCTTTGGACCAAGGTTCCAGAAGAAATTCAAATGGAGATTATTGGAAGAGATGATCTGTTGATTCTTCCAGCTTCTACCAATTGATCTTAAACATTAGGAATGACGATTTTTAAACTTTTCCCTCTTGTGAATCGCAAGAGTTGATGTCCATGCTAGTTTCATCTCCCTTTTCAAATTTTCAGTTATTCATAAATTTCTCATTTACGTATTCTTGTTTTTTTGGCTGCTTACAGGATAAAGATGTGTCTAGTGATATACAAAACATTAGAATCGTATATGTTTCTATTGTTATTTTTCGAGCCTCTTCGTATTGGTTTTGAGACATTACAGGTACTCTTACTGGGAAGTCTTTTCATTTTCATAATGGATAGATCTATCTGTAGATCATGTAACATTTTCCCCGTGGAACATATAATAAACACAGGCTGAAGGTTCTTTGGTTTGCAAATTGTTTTTTGTAGGCTATTATGATTCATGGTTTTCAGATCCTCGATATATGGTTCCATGATTCAGCAAGGAACAACACAAATTGCCAAAGGTCCAAACTCCTTGATATATTAGTAGCAGGTTGTTTGCAAACTTTTTTTTTGTCTAGCCATGTTATTTTGTTGTTGTGTTACCAAGTGGTTGGGGGTTCTCATGCTTTCTGGTCCCGTTATTCATTTTTTCCTTATTTGCTCATAGCTCTCAAATTTTTTTTGTGATGCATTTATTTTGCTGTTTTCTTTCTTCATTCCTCTAACTCAGCATTCCCTGCTCTTTAAAGAAGATGTGTTTTGTGAAGCATGGCAAATGATAGGAACCAATGGCAAAGGCGAAGAGACTATCTTGTAAACATCTTTTCCATCTAGCATGTTTGAGATCTTGGTATGATCTATGTTGCTTGTTACGATCTTGGACCCCCCATCATGAGCAGAGAGGAATTTGAAGCTCGAAAAGCTTATCTATGGAGGAAGCGTGCAATGGAATCTATTGCTGCAAAGGTACTATCAATAAGCATCATTCCTTATTATCTATTATTATTGCTTGAGTTTTTGTTCCTTGGAAATTTAGCAAGAAATAGAACTTGAAAAAGTTTTACTAGCAATAATGCTTCCTCATATTTATATCTATCTGTGGAAGTGGTTTATTTTGAAGTGGATATCAGATGCTACTCTGTTTTTGTTGGTTGAAATCTGAAATGGAGAGATACTTCTTAGGGCGTTTCTTACCCTGTGGGCTCTAACTCCATTCACTAACGAGTGACAACATATTTGAATTGCCTAACACATAAAACTGTGTACAGTAAGAAATGTGTTTGATGGCATTCCTTACCCTGTAGGCTGTAACACTAATGTGAAACATCACTTTGTGGCTGAAAGTGATGGCAACAATAAATAGAATTCATAGAGGGCCTTCTATTGTGCACAATTATTTTCCACAATTACTAAATTGGGTGCAACTAGTCTCCATAATTATTTTCCTTATAGATGCAATCCAAGTAAAAAAAAAAAAAATTGCAGAAACGTAAGCAATGGCTTTTTTAGCTTGAATTATTTCCAAGGCAGGGAAAAACATGCTAGTGTTCCCATTTATGTGAGTTTTGTTTGTACCATATTTTTTGCAATGTCAACGAAGGCTCCCTTTTGAAGAGACCTTATTGGATTTGTCATGTTAGAGAAAAGGCTTTGATATAGCCCTTTGAACTGTGGATGTAATGGAAATTTTTTTTTCCTTTATTTATTTATTTGGGGTGTGTTTGTGTGTATTCTTGAAGTTGACTCGCCTAAGAGTCATGTAGATATTGTAATGGCTTTGGCATCTTCTTATCTGCATTGAATTTTTCAACTTGAATCTGTGACGACTGGGTCTATTTTGTTTTTCCTCCTTCACTCTTCTCTTTTTCGTTGGGATTGGAGTGCTTGGGATTAGTTCTCAAATTAGGGTCCGTGTTCTTATTTTTGTTTAGTGTTGAATCTCACTTGTTCCGGAGTGCGCAGTCGGGTCTGGGGTGCCCGGGAGCGAAACGGGGAAGTGCTGGGCCAGAACCGCACGTACGTGGCCCAGGGCCGCATGTACGGGGTAGGGGCCGCACGTGCGGGAGTCCAAGCCACACGTGCAGGGATAGGGGAGCTTGGTGAGGTGCTTTATGTTTAAATTGCAAGTGCGGAGCAAGGTGCATGCGGGGTTGAGAGGTGCACGTACAGGAGTGAGGCTCCGTACGTGCGGGGCACGTCCCGCACGTGCGGGACGGCTGGACAGTCCGAGGCTCTATTTTTTATTTCCCTATTTTGGTTGAGTGTATCACTTTTGACTCATCTCTCTCTCTCTCTAAAAATCATATTCTCTCCCTTCTCTCTACATTTCAACCATCAAAAACACTTAGGTTCTTGATTTCCTTGAATCTAGTGCATCGTAATTCTAATCTCATCATCATAGTGGGAGAGCCTCTCAAGAACTAGCTTGGAGTGGTGTAGATCCTACTTCAACATCATCAAAGTTAGGGTTTCATCTCTTCTTCCATCAACAAGTTTGAGGTAGGGATTTCTTGAGTCATATATACAAGTTATGCTAGATTGATGTTGATTTAAAAGTGTTCTTGAAGTTTTTGTGTTGATTTTAGACGATGATTCAAAATGTTGAGAGTTTTGAATGTGGGTTTGTATTTCAATCTTTTTACTATTTCTTGAGGGTTTCCCTCTATTAAACTCATGAAAAATAGTTTGATGGAGTTTTTTTTTTGGAAAACGAGGAAGGTTTGTTTTTAATGAAAACCCTAGAAATTGGGATTTAGGGAAAATATGAAAATACACATGGATTCCTTGTTTTCTTGTGTTAAGAGGATGAGATAGAGTAAACCTCATAGCATGTTTGGTAAAAATGGAAACCTATTTGATGTATGAGACATAAGATGTTATTGTAACATAAAGTTAAATGCATGAACATGTGTTGTTAGAAAATTGTGAATGATTATGTACCATGAAATGTGAAAGTTGTGAAATCTTGGAAATTATGTTGAGAACATCACATATTGCCTTGAAGAGGCTAACTTGTAGTGATTTGTGCATGGTGAGAGTTTGTGGTTACTATGGATCGATGGCATATGGGTATTTTGTGAAATGTCTTTGAAAAGAAGGGATGAGAAATGGGATTAATTGATATTGTTGTAGAGATATCTTGAGTATAATATAATGGTACGAAATAGTAATTATTGCATCATGTTTCAATTGAGTTATTATTATTATTATTGTGCATCTTGACATGTGTTGGAAGACATTTACTCCGAGAAAGATTATATTGAAATGAGAACTATGGTAATGTGAATGGCGTAAATACGTGATAAGTCCGGATAGGGGGTGTAGTCAAATTTGATAAGTTGGTCTGAGTGTCCATGCTGAAAGACCAGAAACCCGCGCGGATAGGTGTTAAGCCTTCCAGTTAATACCGGTAAAAATGATAGTTTGGTAGTACTCGTAGAGTCTACTTGCAGACACTAGCCTAGGGATTACCAATGTCGTATTTACCGCCCTTATTAAAATTGGAAGTTTTGAAATACGTTGAGATTGCAAGCAATTGAGAAATGGAAATCTTCAAGAAAAGCATGAAATGAAATTTCTTTAAAGAGCATGGCATGGCATTGACATTTGCATTTTTAATGAGAATTGCATAACTATATATACTTTGTGAGAATTCTCTACTGGGCTTTATGCTCACCGCTATGGGACTTTGGCGCAGGTAAAAATGTGGTGATCCTGTCGAATTGAGGGCGTGGATATTTTTGTGAAGAGTAAATAGCTCTCTTATTTTGTTGTAAATTTTGTAAAGCCAAGGGCTAAACGTGTATGGATTCGAGAGACCTTTTTGTGTAACCGGCCTATTGCCTTGGAAGATGTAAGCCCTTAAGGGCATTTTATTTTTTGTGAGATTAGATGCTTCACATGCTATAGATTCATTTGTTCTTTTATTCGTTGAATGTATACCCACATGTGGAACTTTTGTAGAAACTCATTTATTAAATATGTGAAGGTGGAAGGAATGTTGCCTTTGTTTAGTGAATGTTTGTTGATGTGGGTGGTTCATGTTGAACTATTTTGGGGCGTTACAACTTGGTATCAGAGCTTCCGGTTTTGAACACTTGGGGCTCGCAGGAAGTGGTTGTCATACCATAATGGGTTCATTTTGCATGATTCGAAAATGTTTAGCTTTTGTGATTATGTGATAGCATGCTTATGTGACTATGTGGGTATGGGATTTGACTTTTGGGATGTTATTTGCGCCTATTAGATTCCTTGAAGTCTTATTAGAAGGGTACTTGATCAATACTCATTCTACTAAGAATTCTCGGTATCTCGCGGGATGAATCTCATCACTAAAGGATAATTCATATGTGTTTATGTGACTACGTGCTAATGTGCAGTGAATTGAATTGTTTTTGTGTTAGGATGTATATAATTGTTATAGTTTGACGTGTGAGGCAAGTTGTGAGCACATTTGGAATTATGTGCTAAATTATCTATCTTGTTCCTTAATTAGGATGTCAGGAAGGGTTCAAAGTCGAGGTGGTTGGGGTGGAAGGCGAGGTCGAATTCGCCGGGGTGTACATGAGGTACCAGTCCACGAGGTCCCGGTACAAGAAGAGGGTCTAGGCCAAGCTGACATAGCTGAACAAATGGGGCAAGCGGAGGTGTCGGGGTAAGCCGGCCAAGCCGCAATGGGGGCTCTAGCCCAGGAGATGGTGGGGGCATTGAGGGAGTCCATGAACATACTTAGGGCGTAGACCCAGGCCAGGGAGAAAGCTGCAGAGACAAGGACGAGCTTTCTCACGAGGGAGTTTTTACGGGCCAAACTAAATGAATTCCATGGTGGCCCCGAGCCAAAGAAAGCGAATGAACGGCTTGAACTGACTGTGAAGACCTTTGAGATGCTTCACATCGAGGACAGTGAGTTGAGGGTGACCTTAGCAAGTTACTACTTGAAGGGTGACGTAGGCCAATGGTGGAAGTATGCTAAGGGCCATATAAAACCGACATGTGAGGCATTTGTGGTGCCCTTCCAGGACAAGTATTTACCTCCTACTGCTAGAGAGAGGTTGAGGCAAGAATTCAAGGACCTTAAGCAATTAAATATGTTCGTGGCCGAATTTGAAGCGGCCTTTTCTAGTTTGTCCCAGTTTGCACCAGAATTAGAAGCGGCGGAGGAGCGCCATTGCTTTGAGTTCGAGCAGAGGTTGAGGATGAAAATCTTGTTCAGGTTGCCGGGAACATGATTCGAAATTATGATCGCCTTGGGGAAGTAGCCACACATGTGGAAATTATTGTGGAGGCCGAGGAGGAGAGACTTCGGAATTCGAGGTCTAAAAGCCAAGGGCCACAGGGGGACTTTAGACCCAATAAGAAGAGTAAGAGCACTTTTTCATCACAGTCTCAGCCGCAACAGTCTAGATCTACTTTTCCCTTGCTTAGTGCGGGCCCGGGAAAGAGCGCACCGAGTGGGTTTTCTTGCTTCAAGTTTGGCCAACCGGGTCACAAGGCCTTTGCATGTCCGTAGAAGGGAGGAAGACAGTAGATGTTGCCACCACCACCAACTAACCGATCTTAGAGTTAGTCTCAGAGTAGGGGTCAGGGGCCTACTTGCTATCAGTGCGGTCAGTCAGGGCACATGAAGAGAGCTTGCCTGTAGTTGGGAGGCGCATTTAGCGCATTAGGGTCTAGGCAGACTCAGAGCCACCGGCAGACTCAGAGCCACCAGCAGGCTCACTCAGCTAAGACTTCATGAGTTCATCAGGGAGCCACTTTGGCTCAATCTGTACGGCCAGCCAATGCTCTGAGGGACGAGCAAGTTGATCAGAGGCCACAGGGGCGCGTGTGCGCTATCACCGCGCCAGAGCAATTGCCAGGATCTTCGATGGTAAAAGGTATTTTTATTGTGTGTAATTCTTTGGCCAACGTGTTAATAGATACGAGTGTGTCTCATTCATTCATATCTGCAGCATTCGCATCTACATTGGGGCTAGAGGTGACACAGTTAGCATCTCCGCTCAAAGTAGTCTCCAATTCGGGGTACAGTTGACCTAGATCAGGGTTGTCATGGTTGTGAGATAGAGGTCGCCGGGTATAGACTCCCATTTGGTTTTGTGTTGCTAGACATGTCGAGTTTTGACGTCATCCTAGGGATGGATTGGTTATCTTTATATCGGGCAGTGATAGATTGTTTTCGTCAGAGGGTCACAGTGTGCACCTCGGGTGGTGATACTTTTTACTTTCTAGGAGACCGGGTTGGTAGGGTTTTGTCGCCAATATTCGATCCTCGTAGTAGGAATGACCTTAGTGGTCTTCTTGCTACTCTTCTGGATAATGAGAGTGGAGAAACTCGAGTCGAGTTGCCAAAGGTAGTTTGTTAATACTTGGACGTGTTTCTCGAGGACCTTACTAGTTTGCCATCCCACCGGGAGATTGAGTTCACCATTGACTTAGTGTCTAGAATGGTACCAATTTCTATGGCGCCGTATAGGTTTGCACCCGCGGAGTTGCATGAGTTGAAGATTCAACTCCAAGAGCTTCTAGACAAGGGCTTCATTCGCCCTAGTGCGTCACCTTGGGGAGCGTCGACTCTCTTTGCAAAGAAGAAAGATGGGTCATTGCGATTGTGTATCGACTATCGTAAATTGAATCAAGTCACTGTTAAGAACAAATACCCTTTACCCATAATAGATGACTTGTTTGATCAACTTAGAGGGTCTTGTTGCTTTTCGAAGATAGACTTGAGGTCGGGGTACCATCAGTTGAGAGTCCAGGAGGAAGACATTCAGAAAACGGCCTTTCGTATGCGTTATGGCCACTATGAGTTCCTTGTAATGCCATTTGGGTTGACTAACACACCGGCTTCCTTCATGGATTTGATGAACTGAATCTTTAGGGAGTACTTGGGTCATTTTGTGGTCGTCTTTGTGGATGACATCCTAATTTATTCAATTTCCGAGAAGGAACACGGGGCTCACTTGAGGGTAATGCTTGACTTGCTTAGAAAACATCAGTTGTATGCAAAATTTGAGAAGTGTGAGTTTTGGCTCACCGAGGTGCAGTTTTTGGGCCATGTAGTATCAAGTGAAGGGGTAACTATAGATTCTTCGAAGATAGATTTAGTACAAGATTGGGAGCAACCTATGAATGTTTTTGAGATCCGGAATTTCTTGGGGTTAGCAGGGTACTATCAGCATTTTGTGAGGGACTTCTCTAGATTAGCCGTGCCTTTGACTAGGTTGACTAGAAAGGGGGTTAAGTTTGTATGGAGTGAGGCTTGTGAAAATTCTTTCCATGAACTCAAAACAAGGTTGACCACGGCACCAATGTTGATCATTTTAGAGAGAGGTTTGGGTTACAGCGTCTATTGTGATGCGTCTCGGGATGGGTTTGGTTGTGTTTTGATGCAATGGGGAAAGGTTGTAGCTTACAGTTCACGGCAGTTGAAAACTCACGAGAAGAATTACCCTACCTACGACTTAGAGTTAGCCGCTGTAGTGTTTTCCTTGAAAATTTGGAGGCATTACTTGTATGGTGAGAAGTTTGAGGTTTTCTCCGACCATAAGAGCTTGAAGTATTTGTTTTCCCAGAAAGATCTGAATCTACGTCAACGAAGGTGGATGGAGTTTTTAGAAGACTATGATTTCGAGTTACACCACCACCCAAGGAAGGCCAATGTAGTGGCAGATGCCTTAAGTCAAAAAATCGTGAGTAGTTTGGCTAGTGTAGCCATTCGGGAGTGGGTCATGTTGGGTGAAGTCAGCAAGTTTGAATTGCAATTGGGCGAGTCAGAAGAGAGGGCAACATTGTTTGCCTTGAGCGCTCAGTCTGTCTTGATTAGCAAAGTTGTAAAGGCGCAACAAGGAGACCGGGAAGCAGAGTTAATTCGTGATAGAATCTCCAATGGGAAGGAAAAGAAAGGTTTGAACATTCACATGGATCAGAGTGTACGTTACCTAGACTGTCTATTTGTGCCTGAATCTTGTAGGGAGGAAGTGCTTCAGGAGTTCCATCATTTACGCCTTGCGGTACATCCGGGAGGCACCAAAATGTATCGTGACCTTAGCCGTCAGTTTTGGTGGAGGGGTATGAAACAAGATGTCGCAGTCTTTGTGTCAAAGTGCCTTACTTGTTAGCAAGTGAAGGCTAAGCATCAGACACCAACGGGGTTGTTACAACCCTTACCTATAGCTGAGTGGAAGTGGGAGCATGTTACCATGAATTTCATAGTTGGGCTTCCTAGAACGCAGCAAGGCAATGATGCCATTTGGGTAATTGTTGATAGGCTGACTAAGTCCACACATTTCATTCCAATGCATACTAGCGACTCAGTCGAGCACTTAGCAAAATTGTATGTTAGAGAGATAGTTCGACTTCACGGGGTTCCGGTAACTATTATGTCAGATAGAGATCCTCGTTTTACCGTCCGGTTGTGGCAAAGCCTTCAATAGGCATTGGGAACTAAGTTAACTTTTAGCACCGCCTATCACCCTCAAATCGATGGGCAATCGGAGCGCACTATCCAAATCTTGGAGGACATGCTTAGGGCTTGCATTCTAAATTTCAAGGGTCCTTGGGAGAGGCATTTGCCGTTGATTGAGTTTGACTACAACAATAGTTATCATGCTAGCATCGAAATGGCACCGTTTGAGGCCTTGTATGGCCGACCTTGTAGGTCACCAGTCTGTTGGGCCGAGGTGGGGGATGCACTGTTGTTGGGTCCGGAGATCGTTAGGGAGACAACAGAGAAAGTTGCTCTCATTCGGAAGAGATTAGCCACGGCTTAAAGCCGACAGAAAAGTTACGCCGATAAGAGGAGACGACCCTTATCTTTCAAAGTGGGTGAGTGGGTGATCATGTGTTCCTTAAGATCTCACCTAGGCAGGGTTTAATGAGGTTCGGTAAGAGTGGTAAGTTGTCTTCGAGGTTTATTGGGCCTTTCGAGGTATTGGAGAGAATCAAGAAAATGGCATACCGGTTAGCTTTACCGCCACAACTTTCGAGAGTTCACAATGTGTTCCACGTGTCCATGCTTAGGAAGTACGAACCTGACCCTTCTCATGTGTTAGATTGGTTTGATTTGGAGGTGGATGAGGATGCCTCCTACGAAGAGCGACCGGTTCAAATCCTAGATATCCGGGAGCAAGTACTGCGGGGAAAGACCATACCATTGGTGAAGGTGTTGTGGAGACACCATGGACTTGAGGAGGCAACTTGGGAACGGGAGGTGGAGGTCCGCTTCAAGTATCCGAATTTATTTGAGTGTGCTTAATGGTTTTATTTCAAAATTGTAATGTTCCCTAGTGTAGAAGGGAAAAAGCGTTAAATTGTGGGTCACATGTTGTTATAAGTATTGTTAATTTGAGCATGAGGTTGTGAAGGAATGATGTTTTGCAATAGATGTTTTATTTCGTATGTCTTGTATAAACAAATGATGTTTTGATGAAATGACGATGAAAAGAATGGTAAATGTTGCTTGAACATAGATGTTGTAACTTGAGAATGTTGTTAAAATGATTGTAGTTGCTAGAACACTCTGGTTTGATGGTTTGTTTAAATTTCGGGGACAAAATTTCCTATGGTGGGGAGGTTGTGACAACTGGGTCTATTTTGTTTTTCCTCCTTCGCTCTTCTCTTTTTCGTTGGCATTGAAGCACTCGAGATTAGTTCTCAAATTAGGGTCCGTGTTGTTATTTTTGTTCAGTGTTGAATCTCACTTGTTTCGGAGGGTGCGCAGTCGTGTCCGGGGTGCCTAGGAGCGAAATGGGAAAGTGCTGGGCTGCTGGGCCAGAACTGCACATGCGGGGCTCAGGGCAGCACGTGCGGGAGGCCAAGCCGCACCTGTGGGGAAAGGGGAGCTTGGTTGAGTTGCTTTCTATTTAAATTGTAGGTGCAAAGTAAGGTGCGTGGGGGAGGGCTGCACGTATGGGGTTGGGAGCCGCACGTATGGGAGTGAGGCTCCGCACGTGTGGGGCACGTGCCGCACATGTGGGACGGTTGGATAGTCTGAGGCTCTGTCTTTTATTTCCCTATTTTGGCTGAGTGTATCACTTTTGGCTCATCTTTCTCGTTCTAAAAATCATATTTTCTCCATTCTCTCTACATTTCAACCATCAAAAACACTTAGGGTTCTTGATTTCCTTGAATCTAGTGCATCCTAATTCTAATCTCATCATCATAGTGGGAGAGCCTCTCAAGAACTAGCTTGGAGTGGTGTAGATCCTACTTCAACATCATCAAAGTTAGGGTTTCATCTCTTCTTCCATCAACAAGTTTGAGGTAGGGATTTCTTGAGTCATATATACAAGTTATGCTAGATTGATGTTGATTTAAAAGTGTTCTTGAAGTTTTTGTGTTGATTTTAGACGATGATTCAAAATGTTGAGAGTTTTGAATGTGGGTTTGTATTTCAATCTTTTTACTATTTCTTGAGGGTTTCCCTCTATTAAACTCATGAAAAATAGTTTGATGGAGTTTTTTTTTGGAAAACGAGGAAGGTTTGTTTTTAATGAAAACCCTAGAAATTGGGATTTAGGGAAAATATGAAAATATACATGGATTCCTTGTTTTCTTGTGTTAAGAGGATGAGATAGAGTAAACCTCATAGCATGTTTGGTAAAAATGGAAACCTATATGATGTATTAGACATAAGATGTTATTGTAACATAATGTTAAATGCATGAACATGTGTTGCTGGAAAATTGTGAATGATTATGTATCATGAAATGTGAAAGTTGTGAAATCTTGGAAATTATGTTGAGAACATCACATATTTCCTTGAAGAGGCTAACTTGTAGTGATATGTGCATGGTGAGAGTTTGTTGTTACTATGAATCGATGGCACATGGGTATTTTATGAAATGGCTTTGAAAAGAAGAGATGTGAAATGGGATTAATTGATATTGTTGTAGAGATATCTTGAGTATAATAAAACACTACGAAATAGTAATTATTGCATCATGTTTCAATTGAGTTATTATTATTATTATTATTGTGCATCTTGACATGTGTTGGAAGACATTTACTCCGAGAAAGATTATATTAAAATGAGAACTATGGTAATGTGAATGGGGTAAATACGTGGTAAGTCCGGATAGGGGGTGTAGTCGAATTTGATAAGTTGGCCTTAGTGTCCATGCTGAATGACCAGAAACCTGTGCAGATAGGTGTCGAGACTTCTAGTTAATACCAGTAAAAATGACAATTTGGTAGTACTCGTAGAGTCTACTTCCTGACACCAGCCTAGGGATTACTAGTGTCGTATTTACCGCCCCTATTGATTAAAATTGGAAGCTTTGAAATATGTTGAGATTGCAAGCTTTTATTGAGAAATGGAAATCTTCAAGAAGATCATGAAATGAAATTTCTTTAAAGAGCATGGCATGGCATTGACGTTTGCCTTTTTATTGAGAATTGCATAACTGTATATACTTTGTGAGAATTCTCTACTGGCTTTATGCTCCCCCCTATGGGACATTGGTGCAGGTAAAGATGTGGTGATCCCGCCGAACTGAGGGTGTGGATATTTTTGTGAAGAGTAAATAGCTCTCTTATTTTGTTGTAAATTTTGTAAAGCCAAAGGCTAAACATGTATGGGTCCGAGAGACCTTTTTGTGTAACCGGGCTATTGCTATGGAAGATGTAAGCCCTTAAGGGCATTTTATTTGTTGTGAGATTAGATGTTTCACATGCTATAGATTCATGTGTTCTTTTATTCGTTGAATGTATACCCGTATGTGGAACTTTTATATAAACTCATTTATTAAATATTTGAAGGTGGAAGGATTGTTGCCTTTGTTTAGTGGATGTTTATTGATGTGGGTGGTTCATGTTGAACTATTTTGGGGTGTTACAGAACCAATCAACTTGAAGTTTTGGAGATGATAAATAGGTCAAGTGCTGATTGATTAGTTTGGCAATGTCGGGTAAATTATATAAAAATCATAAGTAAATCTAAATTGCTCATGTTGTTATGCAGTTCTGTAATTCTGGTGGTAATGAGCTCTTGAAAGTTGAAACTACTTTAGAAGATGCACACAAATCACATGTAAAGACTATTTTTTGGTGTTCATCTTGTAATTAATCTTGATTTGATACCATTTGAAAGTATGCAAGTTAATTAGATGTACAGATTTAAATATAAATTTGTAGTTGACTCATGTAATTGACAAAGGGTTGTTAACCTGATTGTTATCTCGAAGAGAGTTGTGATACTATGATTATTTTTACGAAGTTGAATTTCACTATACAACCATAAAGAGATAAAGAGGTGCAATAGTAAAAACTCAAGCTGCATAGTGTGAGAATGCTGCTTCGAGTTTGTAGGAAGCTGTTTTCTGTAAGTGCAAATGTTGCCAAAGGTTACTCCCTCTATTCATAGATTCTAATCATGCCATTGATTTAACTAGGCTCTTGAATCCAAAATTGAATCCCAATCAACAAGGGTCCATCTTGGGCTTATAGGCCTGTAATGAGTTGTTCACATGTGCACAACTACAATGACAGAGATCCTAATCTTCCATTTTGGTGCAGCTTAATTAGATGGTAGTTCATAGACTAAATTCCTCTGTTTTTTCATAAAGGTGTCCATGCCATTGAGTTGTTTACATTTTGTTTTATTGCCAAAAACCTAAGACTACCTTGACAAGTGGCAATAATGTGAAGAGATAGTTATTCTTAATTGGCTTTATGTGTTGTACTTTGTGCAGGAAGTTGTCCTTTGTTTTGTTACATGTCTTTGTCAATCCTATAAAGCACAAATAGAATGAAAGCACCAGAATGAAACTTGCTGCAACTTTTCTGGATTAGACCCCTTTATCTTAAATCCGCCTCCTCACTTTATTTATTTATTTATCTATTTTATTTCAATTTTCTTAAGAGTGTTTATACATAAGCAGTGGTTTGATTTACTTCTGTTGGTGCATAATTTGTTGTTTTTCATGTGATATGATCAGGCACCTGCACCTGCACCTGCATCTGCAGCTACTGCTGAAAAGGTCCTCAAGAAGACAAGTGCAAAAACAAGTGTACATAAGGGAAAAATTCTTGAAGTAGTGAAAGAAGTGCCACTAGATCCTAAGGCAAAAAAACTTCGCCAAGAAAGGTATGGCAGGGAAAAAAAATGCCTCAATTCTTTAGCTTTACATTCGAAAACTCATGACATTTCCATCTCAGAGTGCATAGCTATAGTTTGAAATTTAATAAAATCCAATGTTTATGTCAAAAAAATGACACAATTCTTTTGTTTTTAGAGAGTTCATAAGTTATGAGGTTTATTTATTTATTTTTTTTAGCCAAATAGTCTGTTTCATCTGTAGTTTTGATTAGCTTATTAAGTTTATCATCTTCACTAAGGAGTTTTCATTAGTTTGCAAGCAGCAAATTGACTTCTTTTTATCACTTTTATTGTTCTTGTTATTGATTTTTAGAGGTATACATTCTCTTTGTCTTTCTTGGTTATGCCTGGAAATCTTTTAGTAGGTTAACAATTCAGTGCAGAATCAATTATCAAATTCCAATCTTAGAATTATAATTTATGATTTCAATCTATATGTTGAATGTCTTTGCTCCATTTTTTTTTTTTTTGACCTTGCCTTTGCTCCGTATGTGAGTACTTATATTAAAACTCTCTCTCTAACATACTGTGGTTACATTGCCAGGTTTTTTAAAGATCCAAGTGCAATTAAGGTTTGATTCCCTCACTTTCTTTAATATTGAATAGCTTCCTTCCAAATCTAAATCCTTTTCCTGGGTTCTGAACATACATATTGTTTCATCAGGGCCCTAGGTTGCCATTTCCATTGTCTCATTGGATTGGAATTTAAAAGCCTGGCCAATTCTAACTTATACATTAGGTTGTTTTTGTTAGAACAACTGAAATAAAATTTCAGAAGACTGGTTAAACAGAGCTAGATTGAATAGTACATATACAACAAACATCATATAACCAAAGCTATAAAATAGTTAGCATGAAGTTTTACAACAATTCTTCAACATTCAGTTTCATTTCTACATTTAAACCCTTTTTGTGGGTTCTGAACATACATGTTTAATCAGTTTTTAATTTATGATTTCATTTCCCGTTGTCTCTACCACAATTGGAATTTAAAAGCTTAGCCAATTCTGACTTACAACTAAGGTTGCTTTCAATTTGTTCTTGTAGATGTTTCTCTTGGTATTCGATAAACCTGTTGCACCCACCTCAGAGCTCCTGAAGAAATTCAGGACCTATTCAGGTATATTAAGGCTAATATTTTTCTTTTTCTTTTCGTTATCTTTCTTTGAAAAACTTCTTTTCATATAAAAAAACTAGTCTCACTGATTATGTACCATTTTTACTTTTAGTCACCTGTATGAATGAGTATTGAGATGAAGTTTTGAAATCATTGTAGCTAGAATAGATGTATGATAATATTGAGATTTTACTAAGTGATTGACAAATTGTGATGAGTATTATGCGGTAGAGCTCTTCATGACTAGGTAACTCTCTAATGTTTATCACATTTTTCTTCTCTAGTGTCAATGAAGATGAAGGAATGCCAGGCACGAACAGATCGGGCAAGAAAGGGAAATTTTGGTTTTAAATAATTGTGTCCCTTTCTATCTTAGGGAGCTTTGGAGTTTGTGATGCTGACGAGGAGTCCCTTGATGAAAAGTATAAGAAGCTTCGCTGTGACATTGCTCTACTTCCTCATGATAGTAATGATTATTGGTTGATTGAGAATTCCTTGATATGTCAATTTTTGGAAATCTTGAATTTGAAAACTTTTTAAAAGCATTTTGAAAGCTTTGAGTTTGAAAACTTTGAATATACTTAGAGCTATGTACTCATTATGCATTGGTAATAACGTTTCATTGATGTGTGGATGTCAATTTTTTTCTTTTTTCTTTTTTTATGATTGGATGACATTTAATTTTTGTGCATTTGTATCTATCCCAACTTTGATTTTTAGGGACGAAAATGTCTTGTAGAGAAAGTTGTTTGTCTTTTAGCGACCAAATATCATTGTCGTTAAAAATGTCATTATTTTGTATTTCGTTACCAAATTGGGACATTTTATGACGAAGTATTAGCGATTAAATGTTTAGTCTTGTAAAATCAAACATTTTTGTGACAATATAAAATTGGTCACTAACTGTCATTTTCAACAACATTTTTACAAATTTGTTGCTAAAGACTTTTCTAGACGCACTTTTAGTGACTTTTTTAGTGATGAAATTAATTTTGTCACAAAAACTTTTTAGAGACCAAAATAATAGTTTTAGCGATCAAAATAATTGGTCGCCAAAAGTCTCTTATGTCGTAATGTGGTGTTAAAAAATAAGGTATCAAACAATTATTTTGGGATGCATTTAGATGCTCCCTCAATTTGCTTGTCATTCAGGTCGCTTGTCATTCAAGTTTTAAGAAAACTAAAATAAGTGGTGTGATACATTGAAGGATTGATTATACTTTTGGGATTCGATTGTCTCTGGTCCGTAATAGGATTGGACCGTTCAGTCCGATCCAATGGGTCCACTTTTAGGTCGCATTTCAATAATCCGAACCGTTCACATTTAGGGTTCATCGAGTATGTTATCCTTGCAAAAAATCAATTCAATCGAATAGCAAAAATCACGTGTTCAGATCAATTTTGTATGAACCGTTTATTTCTTTACCATTCATTTTTCCATACAAAACTGATCTTAACACATG
Organism: Camellia sinensis; assembly: GCF_004153795.1. NCBI lineage: Eukaryota > Viridiplantae > Streptophyta > Magnoliopsida > Ericales > Theaceae > Camellia > Camellia sinensis. The sequence continues at coordinate 250,232 of NW_021028914.1, forward strand.
ATTGTCATTTTCCGATCAAATTGATTTTATATAGGGATGATGCGTTTGACGAATCCTAAAATGTGAACGATTCGGATCATCAAAATGGAGCCCAAAAATGAGCCCACATAACCCAACAATACCTCTCCAATCCAATAGGGAACTAGATAGAAACCATAGCCTATAGTTTTTATCCTCAATTTTTTACGTAAATTTTACTTTAATCTTTCAGTATAATTAATTCATCGAACTTTAAATTCTTCACCTATTGTTAAAAATTGAACATAAAGTGATCATGCAAAAGCCGTGTAACGCCTCGTATTTTGTCACTCGGATAACATTACCAATGTTTATTACTTAAGTCTATTTACAAATAACATTTCATCCTTGGGTGAAATGATGAATAATTAAATATAAATCTTCCCTCTCGTTATACAACAATGACATTTATATGCGAATAAAAGAAATGCCCTAAGGCTTATAATAAAAGAGAGGACACTACTCTTTATAAATAAATAAAAAAAAAATAGCACTCAGCTGAACAACAAAGGAAGTAGTACAATCCATCACTACATTACACTTATAAAAATGGTAAAACCCATTGTTTGATCTTCAAATCCGAAAATCGTTTCCTGTACACATGTACAGGCAGGGGGTGAGCAACCACTAGGTCACCAAACAATCCCATATTAAAACATTAGAAGATAATGCAGGTACCAAAACACTCATACATATACGTGAAATCATATCATGTCAAAACCATATGATTTTATTACATAATCTCTTAAATACAATTTATTTAATTAACCATAACAAGTTAACTTAAATAAATAAACATGTTTAGTAATAGGATATCATTTTCAATTCATTCAATTATCTCATTATCAATTGAATCAAATAATTAAACAATGAATCAAATCCATTTTATACAGTCTTACGAGATGAATGCATATATCATGTCATGCTCAAAATATTTTTCTTATCTTTTGAAAATCTTATGCACAATGCCAATTTGAAATATATTAATCCAACAATTTCAATAAAATTCCAATATGGTAAATACGACTCAGGTAATTCCTAGGCTAGTGTCTGCATGTAGACTATATAAGTACTACCAATTTGTCATTTTTACCAGTATTAATTGAAAGGCTCGACATCTGTAATTTGTAATTTTTACCAATATTAACTGGAAGGCTTGACACCTATCTGCGCGGTTTCTGGTCTTTCACCATGGATACTCAGGCCAACTTAACCAATATCAAACTACACCCCCTAGCCAGACTTACCAACGTATTTACCCAAAACAATTCAAAATGATCTTATTTCACCAAAAACAATTCCTTTCTTAAAACAATAGTTTTCAATTGCAATTCGAAATCCATGATAACAATGAAATGGAATGGCAATGCAATATGTAACAATGCATTAGAATAGTTTCAATTTCAATTCCACCACACAATGCTCCATTGTAATCAAATTCTATATCTCTATCAATGTAATATCATAATATAATTTCAAGAGATAATCTAACAATATTCACATTCATATAGTCTCCACAAGTTAATCAACATTCCCAATTTAGTCATTTCAAGACAATTCTATAACAAACTATAAATCAAACTTTCCATTGTTTAGACTCACACAAAACCTTAAATCAATTTTTGTTTCACCTCAACCAAGATAACCAAAATGATTTTCACCAAATCCCATACTTATAGAATATTACTATTTACATCCTACTATATTAAAATTTATGGTATAATCTCAATAACACACTTTTAATCATAAAGGATACAAAATATTAACCAAACTAATTTAATCCATCAAATTAGTAAGTTCATTATATTCACAATTTTTCAAAATAAATTATATCAAACCTAACTTAACATGTCTTATCTTTTAAACATAATCATATTTCATGCCAAGCTACTTAAATAGTTCATTTTTCTCTCAAATCTCTACAAATAACAATTTCCACAACTTTTCTAAAACTAACTAATTGACATGATATTTACATAAAAAATTATGAAATATGCCCAAGAGTAACATTTTTAGGGTTATGAGTTTAAAAGTTCATATTTCACATTTTTTATTCTCACAAAAAAAATGAACACAACTTAATCATCAACATATCATCTTCCATAAAGTTTTATGAATATAATACTTTTAAAGTTTTTAATCTCAAAACAATTTTATAATCTCAACTTAACAATCTACATAATATTTCTCAACATCAATTTATTTTTCTCAAAAATAAATTCCAAATCAAAGATAAAAAAAAATATTTCAACTTTATATTTCTCAAAATAAATCATCTAATCATAATATGATGTAAATACAATTATACAACCTTTAAATTTTACTTTCGGATTTTTTTTTTTTACAAAATTAACAACACAAAATGATTTTCCCAAAACCAATCTCTAAATGCCAACATTCTTAACATTTCATCATAATTTTTCTTTCAAAAATTACCATACAAAAATTTGAAAATTGTATATATATATATGCCATGCCTTTTAAAATGACATATTCTTTGAAAATAACCCAAACATTGTTTTAATGTAAAAATATGAAAAAAGTCTCTATCTCAAATAATGAAGGAGAGCAGATCTGGAAGGCAAATCTTGCCCGATCATGAATCCGAAGCTACCATTGCGAAGATCACGACGAGTTCTCCGACTTTCATTTACAACACTTTAACAAAATCTCACTCTAAGGACTCTCATTTGAAGGTCAAAGGTTGAGCCAACAATGGAGAGAGAGAGAGAGAGAGAGAGAGAGACGAAGGGGGAACCTCTGACAAGAAAAAGGAAATAGATGAAATGAAAGGGAATTTCTGATCCTTGGAGGGAAGCTTAGGATCTTTAGACCCTTTGGCATTTCGCATTGCATTTGCTGCTGTTGGAATTGTTGGCCAGCCCCATTCTTCTTTTCTTTTTTTATTTATTTCCTTAATCACACTCATGTTCCCCACTATCAACATACTCACCATTTTTATTTTGAATTTCCAGGCATCCACGTCACTCCTCACATAATTTAACACCAAAAATTAATATATAATACATTATAAAATATCAAAAAAATTTATAATATAAGCTATAAAATGATATAATTTTTTTTATCACAAAATATAACATTTTTGTACATCACAAAATATAATATTTTGTTCACTGCCAACAATATACCCAATTTCATTCTTTATAAAATATATAATTTATCACCATATGATACACACCATAAAATCAACAATCAAATATTTATTATAATCCTATATAATAAATAATAACAACTCCTAAGGTAGTTACTACCAATCACCTAATTAAAAAGGACCAAACAATTAAACATGAGTCATTAAACAAACTCAAATTAAATTAAATCTAAATCATGGGTCTCACCCATAAGTCAATCATGGTCCAATTATATACCAAAATAGTTCCAACAAATTTATCTCAAATCTTAGTCTGAACACCCAAAACTCAATTTCAAATTCTACTATAAATTAAACTGAACACCAATCAGTCCGTGAATTTTCATAAAATAAATGCTCATCATTAAATTCTAAAATTTTTATCCAATGTGATAGATTCATATGGGAACAACATACAAAAATTGCATAATTTTCTGAGATCGGTAACTATTTTAAAAAAATACAAAACCGAACTATTTTCGCACAGAATTTACACAGCAATCAAATTCGAAAATTTGCTTAATTAAACTATGCACTGGCTATTAAAAAAAATTATGGGTCATTACAAGCCGCATGAGTGCATCTTAGGAACATTAAAATGGAAAAAAAAGAAAGTTTGAAAAATTCCATCACTCATCTTTTAACTTATATTAAAATTTCATTTGAGTCCTCTTGAGATGAACGATGCGTATTTTGTTTTGCTCTCTTGAGGTTATATTGAAATTCTCATTGTTAAATGTCGAGTTTTAAAAAGTGTGTTTCTGTCATCAGTTGGATTCGTTATTTTTGAGAACTTCTCCTCAAAATTTTGCTCTTGTTTGTTTCAATTATGAGTTTTTACTCATTGCGGAGGGTGCGGGGTTGGTTTCGGAGTGTCGGGGGAGAAGCCGGGGATTTTTCTAGGCAAAGGGCTAGGGCCACACATGTGGGACAGGGGCCACACGTGCGGGAGACCAGGCCACGCGTGCAGGAAGCTAGGGGCTTGGGTTGTGAACACACTGCTAAAAAGGCAGGTGCGTGAGCTGAGCTGCGAGGCAAGCCGCACGTACGGGAGGCCGCTCCTCTGATGACCGGGCCTCTTTTTCTCCCTTTCTTTTTGTAATAACCCTCACTTCAATTTAGTCATACTTGCATACATTTATGTATGATCTTGTTTTGTTATGTGCATTTGCAAATCTTATCTTGTTTCGCTCGAATGTTGCTTGCATGCTTTGTTCTTGCCTGGTGTGTTGCCGAGGTCATCTTGAGCCTAGACACCTTTGAACCTTTCTACACTTAGAACTATCTTGTAACCACTTCGATTGACCTCCATCTTCACCCTGGCATATTTGCCGAGATGTCTCTATCTAGGCCGAGGTGTTCAGCACCAAGGCCGAGATGTGTATCATCTAGGCCGAGATGTTTATCCTTGCACCCTAGTGATTTTGTTCCTGGAATGGTACGACCTAGACCGAGGTATGGCACATCTAGGCCAAGGTGTGGCATAGCTTAGTCAAGTGTTGTCCCTCCAAGCCGATGTCGTTATCACCCTACTTGCCGAAGCTTTGCCCTTAGCCGAGGTCATCACTTGCCGGAGTGCTCTTGCCGTCTAGCTTGTTGAACACACTTTGTCATGGTCTTGTCTTGTCAAGTCAGTCACCTTTTCGAGTAGAGCCAATCAGCCGATGCCACGTG
>NW_021028914.1:255124-268557 GCF_004153795.1 Camellia sinensis
TTGTTACAAAGAACCTAAACCCATTTAATCTCACCTTAACCAATGATTGGGACATACTTTAATTTCACATCAAAGTCACCATAAAACTATTTTTTCTAACAAGTCTCGCCCATTGGATCCATTTTTGGGTTCCATTTCGATAATTCAAATCGTTCACATTTTAAGATTCATCAAGTACATAATTCTTATAAAAAATCAAGTCGATCAGATAACGGAAAACTATGTGTTTGGATCAGTTTTGTATGACAAAAATGGACGGTAAAAATATAAATATTTTATACAAAATTGATTCGAACACATAATTTCCGTTATCCGATCGACTTGATGCTTTGTAGAATAATATACTAAATAAATTTTAAAATAAAAATAATTCACATTATCGAAACGAAATTTAAAAGTAGACTCATTGGACCGGACTGAATTGTCCAATCCAGACTCGCGACAGTCCAATCCCAATGGAACCACTTTCGTAATCATTTCAACAAGCCTGTTATGTACCAAGCCTAAGACAAAGGTTACACATATTTGAAATATAAAAAGGCTAGGGTCCCAGAATTTGGGATTCTAAATTGATCAAGAAATGGATATTATGGGATAGAAATTGAATTGATAAAGTGTGAAATCATATATGAAATGAATTTGAATCATTGATATAAAATTTTGAGTAATTTCTGAGTTTCTATATCTTGATATGTAGAATTATAGTTTGAAATAAGTCTAAAACAAAGTCAAGCTTGCCTACTTATACATATAAAAAAGATAATAAAATTTATAAACAAAATGGTGAATTTTTTTTTTAAATTGTGTCAAAATTTTTTACTTTATCGGTTCCATCTTGTCGAGGCAAATCTAAAAAATACATTTTAAAAAAAAAATTGAAATAAATCAAAAAAAAAAGTTTACTATTTTTTTTTTTTTGGTTATTTTTGTCTTGTCTAGTTTTTTTTTAAAAAAAAAATTTGAAAAATTATCATTTTTCGGTTCGTCTTGTCGAGTTGAATTTAGAAACTTAGCCTCCGTTTGGGAAGTGTGTTGGTTTTTTGACTTTTTGGCTTTTTGACTTTTTGACTTTTTTGACTATTTGAGCTTGGGCTCAAAAGCTTAGTTTGGGAAGGACTTTTTGGGTTTTTGGCTTTTTTGACTTTTTTTGTGAGAGAATAGTGTAATGATTATGAGTTGGATGTGATGTTTTGTCTGTTGTGGCTCAAATAACCTATTTTGTCTTTTGTGGCTAAAAGAAAAAAACACTTTTCAAAATATTTATTTAATAAATATATTTTACCCAATTAAGTTTTATGATTTTTTTTTTATTTTTATCTTTAAAATATATTTTTTCACTTTTAATCTTTAATTTTGTATTTTTTTTGTTAATTTACTTGCACGTTAATTTTATCTTATTTTGATGAAAAAATGTCACACGGGCAAAATTGATAAATTATACTTCGTCCTTCTATTTTGCAGTTTGTCACTTTAATTCTTAGAGTATTTTTTTTTCATCTTGGTTTTTAATATTCGTAATTTTTCTCAGTTAATTTTGAAAATCAATTATTGTACAATGGTAAAACTTAGGTTGAAGGTGATTAGAAACTGACTTTTTTGATTTTTTTTTATTTTTTCTTGAAAAAATGTAAAAAAAAAAGTATGAGAAATAATGTAATGTAAAATAGGTTAAAAACTAAAAAATAATTTTTAACCATCTTCTCAAAATAATCCTTAAAACTCAAAATCTAGCTCCCAATTTTTTTTCTCTTTCCATTCACCTCTAACTTTCACTACTCCAACTTCTCCTATTTGAAAATCAACTTGGTAAAACCATTAAAATGGTTAGAAGTGATAGGGGTGGTGAATATGATGCACCATTAAATGAATTTTGTGCACAACATGCATTATTCACCAAACTACAGCCCCTTATTCTCCACAGCAAAATGGAATTGCTGAAAGGAAGAATAGAACCCTAAAAGAAATGATGAATGCCATGTTACTAAGTTCAGGTTTACCACAGAACTTGTGGGGGGAAGCAATATTGTCTGCTAATTATGTTCTTAATAGAATACCCCACAAGAAAACCAAAAGCATTCCTTATGAATTGTGGAAAGGTCGACCACCTTCCTACAAATACTTAAAAGTGTGGGGGTGTTTGGCAAAAGTAGAAGTACTTGTTCCTAAAAAGACTAAGATTGGACCAAAAACAGTAGATTGTGTGTTTATTGGTTATGCTCAGAATAGTAGTGCATATCGGTTTCTGACTTATAAATCAGATATACCTGATATAAATGTGAACACTATTATAGAGTCAAGGAATGCTGTGTTTTTTGAACATGTCTTTCCTTACAAGAAAGGACACGAATTAAATTCACAAAAAAGAATTTTTGATTGTACACAAAGTCAAGAGACTAATGACAATCAAACACAAGAGACTAGTAATAGTCTCGACCAACAGGATCTAACTAATGATGAACCAAGACGAAATAAGAGAGCAAGAACATCAAAATCCTTTGGTCCAGATTTTCTGACATACTTGTTAGAAAATGAACCTCAAAGCTTTAAGGCAGCAATGACAGGTCCTGAAGCACCTTTGTGAAAAGAGGCTGTTAATAATGAAATTGAATCCATTATACAAAATCATACTTGGGAATTGGTGGATCTTCCACCGGGTTCTAAACCTCTTGGATATAAATGGATATTCAAGAAAAAAATGAAAGCAGATGGTTAAAGGTTACAGACAAAAGGAAGGTCTGGATTATTTTGACACATATTCCCATGTGATAAGAATAACATCCATTCGCATGCTTATTGCTATAGCAGCGTTGTTTAATTTAGAAATACATCAAATGGATGTTAAGACAGCTTTCTTAAACGGTGATCTAAATGAAGAGATCTATATGGAACAACCCGAAGGGTTTGTAGTATCAGGGCAAGAAAAGAAAGTTTGTCGACTTGTAAAATCCCTTTATGGATTAAAACAAGCACCTAAGCAATGTCATGAAAAATTTGATCATGCAATGCTTACTAATGGGTTTAAGATAACGAATGTGACAAATGCGTCTATGTTAAAAACACTGACCAAGGATATGTCATAGTTTGTCTTTATGTGGATGACATGCTTATCATTGGAAGCAGTCAAAACATGATCAAATCAACTAAGCAGATGCTTAACAAAAGATTTGATATGAAAGATATGGGGGTCGTAGATGTTATATTAGGAATGAAAATTACTAAAACATCTGACGGATATGCATTATCTCAATCTCATTATATTGAGAAAATTCGTGATAAATTTATCAAGGATAATTTAAATTTAGCTAGAACACCTGTAGATATTAGTCTTTATTTATCGAAAAATAAAGGTGATACAGTGTCTCAGTTAAAATACTCCCAAATCATTGGAAGCCTAATGTACCTAATGAATATTACTTGTCCTGATATAGCTTATGCTATCAGTAAATTGAGTAGGTACACTAGTAACCCCGGAGAAGACCATTAGAAAGCGATCATTCAGGTTCTTAGATATCTAAGATTCACCCGTGATCATGGTTTGAACTTTACTCGATATCCAGCAGTATTTGAAGGTTATTGTGATGCAAATTGGATATCGGATACTACAGATTCAAAATCCACAAGTGGATATGTCTTTACTCTAAGAGGCGCTGCTGTTTCTTGGAAATCCACGAAACAAACATGCATCGCACGATCCACAATGGAATCCGAGTTCATTGCTTTGGACAAAACAGGTGAAGAAGCAGAATGGCTTCGTCACTTCTTAGAAGACATACCAATGTGGCTAAAACCTGTGCCAGCTATTTGCATTCATTGTGATAGTTAATCTGTAATAGGCGGGGCACAGAATCACATGTATAACGGTAAGTCACGACATATTCGTCGTCGACATAATACCGTAAGGCAATTGTTGTCAAACAGAGTAATCTCAATAGATTATATAAAATCTAAAGAGAATATTGCGGATCCATTAACAAAAGGTTTGACAAAAGAGCTAATGTATAGTTCGTCGAAGGGGATGGGATTAAAGCCTATTACATAAGAGTCGTCATAATCGTAACCCTACTTATATGACTGGAGATCCCACTTTTACTTTAATTCATGTATCCATGTTATATGCTATGTATTTGGAATTTAGAGTTTATAAATGTATATTGGATATGTCATCTTTTGTATTGATCAAAGTTATGAACGGAATAGAAGGAATGATGTTGTTGATCATTTATAAGTAATGCTATGAGTTTCATTATTGTTATTCATTTTGGGGTGTTATAAAGTTGATTCCAATGGACTTGTTAATAAATTTGTTAACTGCGTCACATATTAAGTGTGACCTGTTGCTTAACAAGCAATGAAGGGTAGAGAGAAAATAATAGAATGAGGGAATTGTTGGAAATGGTAGAAAAATTCTGGATAAAACCAGAATTTTTTCTCAAGTTTGGTCTATTTTTTAGGTGGGCCCCGTGCATCGATTTACACGGGTCAAAGTGGTAACGCGTTCTATGCCGCGTTGTGATTCACGTGGTATATTTGGTTGCTCAAAACCATTACCGAGTGAATGAGAAATTGAAGCCAAAGTGTGCTCCATGGAAATGAAGTTTTGGTAGAAATTCCTTAAGGTTGTAAATTGGTTTGTCCCACATTGATTTGGTGGGAAGTTTTGAAAGGGTTTATAAGGCTTGGGTGAGATACTTGGGGTGTGCCCCAAGGGGTACCCAAGTGTTTTAGAGGGAGAGGTTATGAGCAAAATGGGCTAGACCCATTGGACCCAAAAATCACCACACGCGCGCGCGCTGCCGTCGCCGTCCGGTCAAGCGGGCTGGGCTGGGCCTGGGCTTGGGCGCGGGTGTGTGGTTGGGCTTGTTCGGCCCAATACTAATTTTTTTGGGCAAAAAACATTTGAATTTAATTTTATTTTTTGGTAAAATAAATTCCAGAATTCAAATTAAACTGATCTGGATTTTCTGTACATCCAAATAGGGCCCTTCCCGTTTTCAAACAGAAATAAACTAGTTTGGAATTAGTGCACACCCAAACAGGGCCCTTCCCGTTTTTTGCTATCTGTTTGAATTATTAACAGATTCAATTCAAAATCAACAGGTATCATACCTGTTCAATTTAAAACCAAGAGTCACATTTACATCTATAAATAGGACTACCCTCATTTGATGTTATTAATTCAGAAATTTTGTATTTCACCTCTGCTTATTCTATTCTTCATCATTTCATCCTGGGAGATAGACGTCCAAATTCTGAAAGCACCGTGGAGAGGACGAATCTGTCTTAAGGACACAGTGTCAAACACTGGACTTGATCAGAAAATAATTCGAACAAATTAAATCAAGTAAGTTATTTAATTTATTTTCAGTATTGTTTTTATTTATTAAAATCAGATTTAAATTTTGTTTTTGTAACAAAATAAAATATGTTATTTATTTATTTATTTATTTTTCGAGTTTGATTTTTGTAATCAAACAAATTCTCTCATTTTCTTTATTTCTTTATATTCTTGTTGTTGTTTTGTACACAACAGAATTTAATCTTTTTAAATACAGTGAAGATTGTCCTATAGGAATGATGGCAGTGCATTAGGCTGAACCCGTTGAAATTTCAGTATTTATTTATTATTTATATACACTCGAGTAGACCACTCTTGTTTAACACATTTTAACACTTTCATTGCAATGGTCACACACTCATTTAGGCCTCGTTTTAGAATAAATTATTTTAGTAATTTTTTAACTAAAATATAAGGTAAAAAAAACTTGTATATTTGGAATGATTTTTTAATTTTTTACGAAAATATGTGTAAAAAATAGAGAAAAAAGAGAATTTTTGACTTTTTGATATAAGTTATAAACTTTTTGATTTTTTTAGTAACTTTTTTATTTTTAGACCAAAACTATTACTTCCCAAATGAGGCCTAAACTAACAAATCCTAACATACACAAATAGAATCCCCTTTTATCACATTTTATCATATAACACATATTTTAACACACATAAGCTAAAATAATTAAAAAACAAAATAAGTACCAATTTTATCACAGTCTGTCAAAGTATCCATAGTCTGCTAATTTGATAGCCACAATTAACATAACATTTAGCTAACATGTTGGCTAACCAAATATTTAACGATTTTTTTTATCTCCTAATGTTACATTAGCTAACAAAAATGACACAAATGGTTGGTTTGACAAATGATTTTTTAATGAATATTTTACTTTTTACAGAAAAACATATTAAAATATAAAGATAATGAATTAACTTTTGGGAAAAATATCAATCAATCCAAAGTTTAGATAGTTTGAACCATATAGTCCTGCAATTTATTTTGTAGACTGAAAGGTCCCAAGCTATGCTATTTACACTTAAGTCCACGAATGTAACGTGTGGGTTGGCTGTTTGGAGGGGTAAATTAGGTATTTAGGTGATGTTGTAGTTACTAAAACGCCCAAAAGCATACTATAGCAATTTTTTCCTTTTCCCTCCATTGCGAATAAAACGAAAACTCAAAAATTGGAACTTCAACATTTCCTTATAGATGTTGCAGTGTTGATCCTCATTTTGTGTGAGTTGGACGCTAGATTTGGGAACGTTGCACCTAGTATTCTTTATTTCCTAAATAACATTACAGAACCCCTTCAAAATCCTAGAAAATTCAAAAATCCCTTCTAGCAAATTTATAGAGGTGAAACAGCGTAGGCACTGAGACATGTAGGAGTGTGATTAACGTTGATGTAACATCGGTGATTTCACATCAATTCGTCGGTGGCAGTGTTGATCGTGTATTGGTGTGATGGCAATAGGAATAGGTATCTTCAATGTTACTTTGGTTGTTTATGGAACAATACGACCTCAAGGTCGATACTCGAAATGAGATGTTGTTTAAATTGTGCGTAATGTGGCGTTTTAGGTAACGTTGTTAACATCACGATTTTGAGGGGTTACCAGTGACACCAAATGTGATGTTATGTATATATGTAATGTGACAGACGTATGGTGTTTTAGTTAATGTTTGTATGATCGGTTGGGTCTCGTATAATATTATTATTTTCGTGGGTGTAGGGGTTACCACTGATTGCAAATGTGATGTATATATATATAATGTAACCGACGCATTGTTTTTATTTAATGTTATTATGATTATTTGGATCTCTTACAATGTTAGTATTGTTGGGGGTCAGTGGGAGGATAACATCAAGTAGGTAACATCAACAATCCCCACAATCATTTCACGAAATTCCTAAAAAAATGAAAATGTTAAATCATGCCTTACCCACATACACCCAAATCCCAAAAAAATATCAAAACCAAATCTCAAATAAGGGCAAACAAGTAAACTCAAATATTACTAAATCAAATCAATAATATATACTATAAATAAAAAAAATATGTAAGACTAACATGTTCTCAAATAGAATTTATGAGTAATCTTTCCTTAACGACTAAAAACAACTATTCCAAAACGTAGGCATTCCAACTATTCCAAAACGTAGGCATTCTAATTATAGGATTTGTTCATTAATAGTATATAATAAATATATCAATTTGAAAATAAAAAAAAAACGATCCTACCCAGATTGAGCCTACTACTCATGTAGCAAAATTTTTAGAGGCACAAGTCCTTACGATTTCCTCATACCAAAAAAAAAAAAAATTTTTTTTTGGGTGAGGCATAAAATGGATTAAAAAAAAAACAAATTAAGCTTAGACAAAGACAAGTAAATTTGTAGGATTTTTTTGATAAATTGGTTTGGTTTTGTTTTGTTTTTTAAAGATTTATAATTTTTAAAATTTTTAGCATAGTAGATTCTTATCTGTTTGGTTTGAAATTTTAAAAAACAGTTTTATGAGTTTTTAATTTTGGTTTTGTAATTTTAGTATTTTTTAAAATACTTTAATCAATTTTTATTTTTTTAATTTTTAGATTTACTTTATCTAAATAAACTTAAAAACTACAAAATTTGTGCAATTTTTTTTTTTAAAAAAATTAATTGAATACAAAAATATATAAAAATTCAATATATTTTAATATTTTGTTGTATTCAATTATTTTTTTAAAAAGACTAGTTGAGGGGTGCACGTGCGTCACATGTGGCATATGAATTGATTTATAAATGAAACATGAGTCCTTATTTGAATTGTTTTCTCAAATAATTTTATATTAATGTATTAATGTGGATTTTTTTTTTTTATATAGTGATTTTGTGCTTAGCTTACAATGCTGTAATTGTAGTTGATTTTGCTGACACAATCACTCTAAAGTATAAATAAGTTAAAATAGGAGCTTGTCTAGGATGGGCAGCCCATCCTAGACTAAAATAGTGAATGAAACAAAACATACCATTACATCACTTTATCTATTTTTTTTTGCACGTTATTTCATAAAAAATCAAATAATCTATTAAAATATTCTATTTCCAAACAGGTTTAGTGATTATTTATGAATCTCTATTTCTTTAGAAGTGAATTTATAAATGAAACATGAGTCCTTATTTGAATTGTTTTCTCAAATAATTTTATATTAATGTATTAATGTGGATTTTTTTTTTTTATATAGTGATTTTGTGCTTAGCTTACAATGCTGTAATTGTAGTTGATTTTGCTGACACAATCACTCTAAAGTATAAATAAGTTAAAATAGGAGCTTGTCTAGGATGGGCAGCCCATCCTAGACTAAAATAGTGAATGAAACAAAACATACCATCACATCACTTTATCTATTTTTTTTTGCACGTTATTTCATAAAAAATCAAATAGTCTATTAAAATATTCTATTTCCAAACAGGTTTAGTGATTATTTATGAATCTCTATTTCTTTAGAAGTGAAATTAATCTTTAGTTTTTTTTATTTTTTTGATTTTCTAGTCACTCGGTAAATTTATGATTTTATTTTATTTTCTAATGTTAGGTGCAAATAAATAGAATATAAAAGATATAAAGAAAATGCCTTGGGTACTTAAAATTCATTTTGATTGTGTTATGAGTTAGACTTAAAATAAATTCCATCCAACATTTTTTTATGTGTTTTATTTTTGTGAGTCTAACACTAGTGTGTTTGGTTTGAGTTTTCTGAATTAAATTTTTTGAAAATTAAGTTTTTTGGTTTTTGTATTTTTTTATTTTTAGTGAATATTTTTAAAATTTTAAATATTTTATTTTTACTCTTTTAGATGTACCTTACTTAGATGTATTTAAAAAGTAAAAAAAATGTGAAAAAAAATTTTAAAAAATTAAGAAATACATAAAAATATAAAAAATGTACTGAATTCTTGTATTTTTTTTGTATTTTTGGTATTTAGTGAATTTTTAAAAGATTTTTTTTTACAATTTTTTTACTTTTTAGGTGTATTTATGTTAGGTGTGTCTAAAAAGTAAAAAATTTGCATAAAATATTAAAAAAATTTAGTAAAAATAAAAAAATACGAAAAATAAAAAAGTAGAATTTTTTGAAAACTGTTTTTAGAAAAATGGAACCAAACATAGCCATTATTCTTACCATCATTTCCTTTTACATAATCCAACTATTGTAAAATATTTATTGAATACAAAATTTAATACATTTTAATATTTTGTTGTATTCAATGATTTTTAAAATTTTATTTGTACAAATTATATATTTTTTAAGTGTATATATATAAATATACTAGTGGGTGGCACATACGATGTGTGTGCAATTTAAATAAGTAGGAATAAAAAAAAATAATAATGAAATTAATATTATAATGTGTACTTAGCTTAAGTGGTATGAGTCCTCATACTTAAACCCATGGTCATGGGTTCAAGCCTTGCCCATATCTCTTTGTTTAACTTTTTTTTTAAAAATAAAAAAAATATTGCCACATGGCATGAGGAGAGTAAAGCTTCAGGACACCATAAGAGTTATGTGTTCACTTTATAATAATACTAGTGGGTGGCACACACGATGTGTGTGCAATTTAAATAAGTAGGAATAAAAAAAAATAATAATGAAATTAATATTATAATGTGTACTTAGCTTAAGTGGTATGAGTCCTCATACTTAAACCCATGGTCATGGGTTCAAGCCTTGCCCATATCTCTTTGTTTAACTTTTTTTTTAAAAATAAAAAAAATATTGCCACATGGCATGAGGAGAGTAAAGCTTCAGGACACCATAAGAGTTATGTGTTCACTTTATAATAATACTAGTGGGTGGCACACACGATGTGTGTGCAATTTAAATAAGTAGGAATAAAAAAAAATAATAATGAAATTAATATTATAATGTGTACTTAGCTTAAGTGGTATGAGTCCTCATACTTAAACCCATGGTCATGGGTTCAAGCCTTGCCCATATCTCTTTGTTTAACTTTTTTTTTAAAAATAAAAAAAATATTGCCACATGGCATGAGGAGAGTAAAGCTTCAGGACACCATAAGAGTTATGTGTTCACTTTATAATAATACTAGTGGGTGGCACACACGATGTGTGTGCAATTTAAATAAGTAGGAATAAAAAAAAATAATAATGAAATTAATATTATAATGTGTACTTAGCTTAAGTGGTATGAGTCCTCATACTTAAACCCATGGTCATGGGTTCAAGCCTTGCCCATATCTCTTTGTTTAACTTTTTTTTTAAAAATAAAAAAAATATTGCCACATGGCATGAGGAGAGTAAAGCTTCAGGACACCATAAGAGTTATGTGTTCACTTTATAATAATACTAGTGGGTGGCACACACGATGTGTGTGCAATTTAAATAAGTAGGAATAAAAAAAAATAATAATGAAATTAATATTATAATGTGTACTTAGCTTAAGTGGTATGAGTCCTCGTACTTAAACCCATGGTCATGTGTTCAAGCTTTGCCCATCTCTTTGTTTAACTTTTTTTTTTTAAAAAAAAATACTACCACATAACATGAGGAGAGTAAAGCTTCAAGACACCAAAGTTCCTGTTCACTTTATAATATTATAGATAGATAGATAGATAGATAGATAGATAGATAGATAGATAGATAGATAGATAGATAGATAGATAGATAGATAGATAGATAGATAGATAGATAGATAGATAGATAGATAGATAGATAGATAGATAGATAGATAGATAGATAGATAGATAGATAGATAGATAGATAGATAGATAGATAGATAGATAGATAGATAGATAGATATATATGGATCCTTGAAAATCAAACAAAAGCATATGTCACACCCTTCAGCCTTCAAGCTCAATCAACGAAAAAGGTTCTGGTTTATCACAATGGGCTTCATCAATAGTCTTTCATTGCAATCATCTATACTGCAATTCATTTCTTTTGGTAAAGTATAAATGTTCACCTATGAATCAGAAAAATCCTCAAGGTCTTCACACTGTTGTGAATTGTATGAGGAATGCATAAATATAAGCGAATAGTTTCCCTAGAACAGAAGGAGAGTCAAAACATTGGACTAGATCGGCATTAATCACTTGGTTACAAATTTCGCATTACTTGTATTGTTTGAAAGCATAATTTGAAATGCTTTTCTTTTTGCTCTTAATAAAAGCAAGAAAACGGTATCATAAATTCATTATTACTAATAATCTGAAGAATTCACATATTAAATAAATTTCCATATCTAAAGACTCACAACAGAGCATAAAATCAACAAACGCGAAGATCAATTAACCAAAAGCATCCAAATTAAGAAAAACTCCGGCACATGACGATTTCATCTATTATTTTCCTTCAACTTTCTGAGGAACCAAACAAAACAACAGATAGATGTGAATTTGAGTGGGATTGAGAGTGAGACCTGATTGGAGCGTTGAATAGCCCGAGCTTCAAAACGCTTAGAGAGATTAGCAGTAAATCGAAACCTCCGCTTAGGGTTCTTAACAATCCAACAAAGCTTCCTCCATCTCTGAAGCGCCTCCTCGGACGAGTTCTTCGGCTTCACCTCCCCAAAATTCTCTTTCAAATAGTTCTCCATCTCCTCAACACCAAATCCCAAATCTCTATCACTTATACAATTTACACAGAGAAAAAGGCTAAAAAACAAAAGTTGTTATTGAGTTACAGTGAAACAGTATGATTTTGTGATTCTTGTGAAAAATAGAGAGATGGAGAATCACATTCCAAAGCACGGTGATCTGATTGTTCCTTTTCTTTATTCTTGGGTGTACCTAATCTTTAGAAAAAGCAAGGAATGAAGACTGCTATTGACTTCAGTTTACAGAGAGCATCTCTTCTTGTCTTCTTCTCTCTCTACAGTGATGGGGCAGGTAGAGGAGAGAGAGAGAGGACAGAGGCGGGAGGGAAGGAGGACAATTTAGGGTGATTGGAGATTTGTAAACCAATTGCTGAGACTCTGTTTTCTCTGTGTGTCTGATAGTCCGATCTTTTCGTACAAGAAAATGTTGTGGGGGTCAAACCCGGTAATCCAATATCACTTTCTTTTAGAAGATAGTTAGAAGTTGATTTCTAAGTTTTTTTAAATTTTTTTTTTTTTAAAAATATGTAAAAAATATGAAAGATACCTAATTTAAAATAGATTATAAAAGTTGAAAAGTAATTTTTAATTTATTTTTCAAAAGACGTCAATACCATGCGCCACTGATCATGTCGTGGGAGTTGTATTAAGGTCCAGCTCGTTTTCGGGTTAAAGATTAAGGAGATATAGAATAGAAGAGATTGATAGTGAGAGAATTAAGTAAAAGTGTATTTGTTTTAATGAAAATTGTTTGTGCGGGAATTATTAAGTTATTTTTAAGAAAAATTGATCTAGGGTTCCTCCCCCACTTTTCGTAATGGAAGAGATTCACGATATTATTTTTTGATGTCTAAGGTCCCTCCCATCTATCACAGAAAAATTCAGCCCCCTTCCTTTTCTCTACTCTCACTCATTACCATGATCAAACACGCACACACACAGAGTTCACTGTTCGTGATCGGAAACGCAATCATCATCACTCTGTTTCTGAAATACAGATCGATCATGGAGAGCTGAGATGATCATCGGAACCCGGCCTGCCTTTCCTTCTTCAATGGCGCACTCTAGCAACCTCCCCTGCGACGAAGACGGCATTTGCATGATCTGCAAGAAGAAGTCGGCGGACAAAATATCTCTTGTGATTTTAAAAATTACATCTTACCTCTTGAAATTTCTAAATCCTTTTGTTATTAATTATCAAGGCAATTAATAATTTTTAATAATATCATAAATTTATTTTAATTAATAATTTAAATAATTTTATTATTGTATAAAATGGCGGTTAAGAATTTTATTTTTTAATTAATTCTATTAAATAAAAAATTATGACAAAAATATATTTATATTTTTTCAAATCATATGAGGCAATTCGATTCTAAGCAAATCTTTAATGCTGTGTTTGGTTGGGGGATTTGGGAAGGGAAATGGAAAGGGAAATGGAAATGAAAGGAAAAGGAGAAAGAATTAATAGAATTCCAAATCCCAACTATGTTTG
>NW_021028914.1:278352-333988 GCF_004153795.1 Camellia sinensis
CACAGACTATTGCTTCGAAACTGTGCTGCCGTTCGGGTCAAAAGCTTTAGAAAATTTAATTAATAGTTTTCAAAATACTGTGTTTATAATACTCAGTTGTTCCTTGGGGAATCTGGTCTGTAAATATTTGATGCCGATTATCAAATTGTATATTCATTTGCAATTTTCTTTTTATGTTGTCAGGTATGTTGTTGGACAATACCCAAGATTTCTTAGGGCCCATTGGAAGTTCTTGAAAACTGTTGTCAATAAGTTGTTCGAGTTCATGCATGAAACACATCCTGGAGTTCAGGTTAGTTTTTCTTGTGTGTTTTATTTCTTCAAAATCGAAATGTGTTTTAAGCCCCAAAAAATTTCCAAATTGTTTTTTTTTTTTTTTGGTTGCTGGCCAATTATCCTCTGAGAAACCTCCCATTTCCCTTTGATTCCAGTCATAAAGGCATACTGAAACCCAAACCAGAACCAAAATCATCTCTAAAGGTCTGCATGGGGTTGTCCAGGGTAGGCCAACTTCAAGAGTCTTAGTTTTATTTGGAGGTGAATTATGTTTTTGTATATTTTAGGTTTTTTTTTTTTTTTTTTTTTTTTAAAAAGTAAATTTAGGTATATGGTCTGCCTACCCCATTGTGCCCCCTCCACCACCATCTAAGGGAGAATTCCTCGGGTTATGTTTGATTGCAGTTCTGATTTGTGTTGGTTTGTGCTGGTGTGCCGTGTTTCTAAGTTCAACAAGTTTGTCTTATATTTGCCTTTTTATCTACTGTAGTGTCATAGCATTCTTAACCTACTTGGACATATGTGTAATAGTTAGAATTATGGGTGCAGTAGATTTATTAAACTTCAAGGTCAGGCTATTATTGATCGTTAACTTTTTGTTCAATGGCTGATTTTCTTGTCTCTGTTTATTTTTGACTTCTTAATTATTTTCTAGTTTTTGTTTCATACTCACTTTGCAAATTTTCGAGTGTTTTTTGTTTCAGTTGTGCTTGTTAACCATCTTACTATCTTGTTGCAGATTTTGTGGTGTTACATTAATTGGGTATATTGTAAATTTGTAATTCATGCCCTGTTCATTATCTATGGCCAACTTTATTATTTTTTTATTTTTATGATGCTTAAATAAAGGTTATACTGCTTTATATTGAGAAAAATAAGTTACTAAAGTAATAAATTGTGTATGAAATTTCTTTCAGGACATGGCTTGTGACACATTCTTGAAAATTGTTCAGAAATGCAAGCGCAAATTTGTTGTTGTACAGGTAAAATTATTTTAATCTTTCTGGTCTGATGTTAATTTATCCATATTTGATTTATCTTTTTGATCAGCATATATGATTTATCTTTGAATGATTCATGGTTTTATTCTCTTGTTTCCAGCTCGGAGAAAGTGAACCATTTGTGTCTGAACTTCTAACAAGCCTTCCAACAACCATAGCAGATCTTGAGCATCATCAGATTCATACGTTTTATGAATCAGTATGGTCTATCTGATGCTCCAATAGTAGACTCTGCATAAAGGTTTGTTGTGATTTAATGATTGTTGTCCTTTTTCTTTTAGGTCAGCCAAATGATTCAAGCGGAATCTGATCCTCAGAAGAGGGATGAATATTTGCAGAGGTTGATGGAGCTTCCAAATCAGGCAAGCATACTTAAAAGTGCTACTACTTCTTGGAATATTGTGTATTGGAGTTCTTTTCTGTTTGTCTGTTTGTGGGTGGTTGTGTAGGCAGTGGGCACACATGCTGTGTGCAAGCCCACACCAGGAACTACAGTGGATTAAGATTTCATTTTTCTGTGCAGAAATGGGCTGAAATTATAGGACAAGCACGGCAAAGTGTCGATTTCTTGAAGGATCAAGATGTAATCAGGACTGTTCTTAATATATTGCAGGTATAATTTTATAAGTAGGACACCATTCTTTCTTGGATCTATGAACTTCTATTTTTGGCTGTACTTGTACAACTTGTTTCTCTCATGAGATGGACCGTTAGCACTTCTAAGCTTCTTTTTTGCTTTCTTTTTTTTATTATATCTATATATATATATATAAGAACCGCTTAGCTGCTTGAGGTTCGTCTTTTCTTTTCGATTTTGGCCTTTTCATTTTGAATAATTTACTAATGGTGGCCAGTATGTTGAGTGAAGGTTTTTTCGTAATTACGCAAACATTCTTGGTCAATTATGAAACATAAATTTTTACTTTTTAAAAAATGACAAATAAACCCACAAGGTTTGTTTAAAAGACGAATCGGTCCTACAATTCTAGAAATTACAACTATCGTTTGTTGTAAATTTTCATTTAACACAATAATACTCGGGGGAAAAAAATTCTCCTATGCAATAATAAATAATGAAAATTGTTTATTGAAAAATATTTCTCATATCATTAAAAACTGTTCATTGACTTAATAATTTATTTATTAATAAAATGGTTAACTGAAAAATATTTTTTATATCATTAAAAATTGTTAATTTACTTATTAATAAAATTGGTCATTTGGTATGCGAATATGATTTATGTGTAATGAAATTAGTTATTTGTATATATATGTATTTTCTTTTAGGGTGTTTACCATTTATGTTTTAGCTTTTGAGGATTTGAAGGCTTCAACATTGATTAATTAATATGCTTAAAAAAAAAGTCACATCTTTTTATTTTTTTTAGACTTTTTCAGTAAGTCTCATCTAAAAAGTTTTTTTTTTTTTGCCCCCCCCCCCCAAAAAAAAAAAAAAAAAATCCACTATTTTTTTTTGCTTATTTTTGTGTTTTCTCAGAATTTTTTAAAAACTTTTTAATTTTTTCAGTTGGTCTTGTCGAGCTTAATGTAAAAGCCTAAAACATTTTGAATTTTTTAAAAAAATTCAAGACAAAAATAAGGAAAAAAACCACCAAATAAGCGAACCCAAAGCACCCTAGTATATATATTGTTGATTTCTTTGGTTATCCATGCTTCATAATTGTTCTTATTTTTGCTGCAACTGAAGGCAGAAATTTCATTTCCTTGCTGGCTATAATATAACACTATTGCAAAGAATTGTAGACATGTGCTGGATTGATAACAAAAGTTTAAGCATTTTGTTCTTTCTTTTCCCTGTACATTCGCAATGGAGGGGAGTATGATAATCTTAACTATCTTGGGCCAACTCCAAGTTGTTCAAGTATAGTGGCGTTGAGTTTCTTGATCCTTTTGACTTAGGATTAGTTAGTTCTATTTCTTGTGACAACCTTGTCCAAGCCACCATTCCAGGTTCAACCCAGACAGAGGCTTATTGACTATGGGATAGGTCTTACACAACGGCCATGTGATGATGCATCTGTGCATCAAATAGACGCAAGGTTTGATGACAATCAATATAAAAAGAGAATTCCAGATTTGAAGATCTCTTGACCCATATATGATGTAGTCCTACATCTTAGCCCTGAACTAATGTAGCTCTTTAAGGAAGTCCTGTTTTTGGATGATATGGCACTCTTATCCGTGTTTTATCCAGCCTTTGCTCAACCATCAACCACCAGAATGGTTATTTTGCCTGCCCCGATTTCCTCTCCCGCTACTCCATTTTCCCTTGAATAGAAATGCTAACCAAGTGAAACTGGGGCCGCGCACCCCTAAACTACAAGCTTTGTTTGAAGCTTCTACTTTATTTATGGGAGAAATTCCTTTTGTCAAATACTGAATGTAATTTGCCAAGTTTGGTTCCATTCCATAAACGATTTGGATCAATGGGTGTTTTTGTTATGTGATTTGTGATAAATTTTCATTGGGGGAGTAAAAGCCACCAATCATGATTCTGGGTTTAGTATTTTGCTGCTAATTCTTCTTTAGTTTTCTTTTGTCGGTAGGCGTCTTTTGGATTATTTATTTTTATTACCTGTCTTTAACTATGTCTTGTTCTTTGTTACCAAGCTTGTAGAAAGCAGATATCAGATTTTTTGATGAGATTCATAATCATGTCATGATAGGCTTTTCTTCTGCATTCAGATCAATCTCTTTATGATGATGCATGATTTATGTTAGCCAATTTTTTTTATGCATGATTTATGTTAGCCAATTTTTTTTTTTTTTTTTTTGGGTTTTCTTGGGCAGACAAATACAAGTGTTGCCAGTTCACTTGGAACATATTTCTTGCCACAAATTTCACTGATCTTTTTGGACATGCTTAATGTGTACAGGTATGATTTCATTTTAGAATTTGAAGGTCAATTCTTTCAGTTGTATTAATTTGTCTCAATAGATTTCCGTCACTAAGTATTGTTGTGATTTTCCTGAATTGTTGATGTTTGGAACAGAATGTACAGTGAGCTTATATCAACCAGCATTGCAGAAGGGGGCCCTTTTGCGTCTAGAACATCTTATGTAAAACTTCTACGGTGAGTACATAATTTGGATTTGTCTGTGGTTTATTCTGCAGAACATTCTCATCTGATTTTGTTTTTATTTCTCTTTAAACAGCTCTGTAAAAAGGGAAACCCTTAAGCTCATCGAGACATTCTTGGACAAAGCTGAAGATCAAGCACAGATTGGAAAGCAATTTGTGCCCCCAATGATGGACCCGGTGCTTGGTGACTATGCTAGGAATTTGCCTGATGCAAGGGAGTCAGAAGTCTTGTCACTTTTTGCCACAATAATAAACAAGTACGCTACCTGTTTATTGTGTTCATTGATGTAAAATTTTTCCCTCCTAATGAAAGGGGTGATGGTAGCGCTGGATATGCTTGCTTATTCTACTTGATGACAAGTGTGGTAGGCCATAGGCATTGCTAAATATTATTTATCGAACTTACCAAAAAAATGTAATTAATTTCTGGAGATTTTAATCGACATTATAGTCCACCTTGATACAGAGGTTTTGATGCAATGCCTCCACTTATGTTCCTTGTCCTGATGTTTTCTATTTATAGGTACAAAGGTGCTATGATAGATGACATACCTCGCATTTTTGAAGCAGTTTTTCAATGTACCTTGGAGGTGAGGAGTAAAGCTGCTTTGTCCTCTGTGTCTCTTTCTTTTTCTTCTTTTTAATAAAGTTCCATTTTGTTGCTGATCAAAAAATAAAAAATAGCATGTCCATAAAAAATAAAAATTAGCATATCCATGTTCTATGGTAGTGCCTTGGCAATTTGATAAAGCTTTCACATTGGCAAATTGAAGCTTACACCTCTTCTTATAGTGGGTAAAACATTGACCCCCAAGTTTTCCCCTCGCGGAGGTTTGTCTTATGTTGGGCTTTAATACAACTTAATTTGCTACTCACTGCATTTATTAGCCATATCAGTTCAGGACAATCTTTGTTGTTGGCTGAGTTATTTTGGTTTGGAGTGCAATGTATTTAAGATAAAAAAAGAAAAGAAAAAGAAATAACTGGAAAAGTAATAGTATAGAATGACTTATGGTAAAAGATTAAAAATGTTGGTCCGTTTGGATGCTGGGTTGGCCTAACACTATTATTGAATGATATTTAAGTAACCAATAATTTTGGCCTTGGCCGAATGACACTACAGATGAGAGAGAATCATTCTATAATTGGTTTGTGCCAAATGTTTTCTTCCGTTGTTTGATATGTAATATTTTTATATTAATAGGCGCTAATACAAATAATGAAATACATAGATACTGATATTTTCATTCGACATATGGGTTATGTAGTGGTTCATATGACTTGCTGTGGCCTTGTCGTCTTAAGCTGTATATCGCTACATCTTAGGGGTGCTGGCTGTTGTATTCCAAGACAAGACTCCATGTGAATGTGCACATTACTCATTTCATTTATTTGATGCTTAATATATCTTGCTTTCAGCTGGCTTTTCATTCCTTTTACGTGTTTGGTTATAAAAATAGATCTTCTTTAATGATGCCTTTATGTCTTGAGTGGGGTTTGTATCATCCAAATCTTTACATCATGTACTTGCTTAAGTTTTGTGGTTCAATTGTTGACTTACATTCAGATGATTACCAAAAACTTTGAAGATTACCCTGAGCATCGCCTAAAGTTCTTTTCCCTGCTTCGTGCCATTGCTACGCATTGTTTTCCTGCTTTGATTCGTCTGTCAAGCCAGGTTTGTTTTCATATTTTGTTCCACATATTGAGTCTTTTCCTAACTTTATTCGTCTTGAAATATTTGCTATGTAAAAAATTAAGGAAATTGCATTTCAGTTGGACAGTGGGAAAATAATTCTATTTTCATGGTAGTGCAAGTCTCGTGTATATGGTGCAAGTTGTTTGGTGCAAGTCTTTCATGCGTATCAGACTTGTACCAAAAAGGATTCCACCTGTAGTCCAATTATTTTAAGACTCTCCCACTTATTTTCAATTTCCTCTAAAAAAATTTTAGAATCTTCTTCTGATTGGATATGAGCATATCTATGCTTGATTGTTAAACATTTCCTTTTTCTTGTACTACACTTCTCACAATTACAATGAGCTTGTTTTTGTTTCTAACGTTTTTGTGATCCACAACAGCAACTAAAGCTTGTTATGGATTCTATCATATGGGCTTTCCGGCACACTGAAAGGAACATTGCTGAAACTGGGCTAAACTTGTTGTTGGAGATGATGAAAAACTTTCAGGTGTGACTTGTCATGGAATTCTATGTGCTCTTCAGTTGTATTGGTTTATGGTCTATGAGAGGGCTCTTACCGTAATGTGATTTATTTGGCAGACTTCTGAATTTTGTAATCAATTTTACCGGACTTACTTCGTGACGATAGAGCAAGAAATTTTTGCTGTCTTAACAGACACATTTCATAAACCTGGGTTCAAGTTGCATGTCTTGGTGTTGCAGCACTTGTTTTGCCTGGTAGTTAATTTTGTTTTCCCTTCTTTTTTCACTCTTTACTTAGGAACAAGTTCATTACATTTTTTTACCCCAAATAGAGTTAATTGGAGTTATGGTGTGTTTCTAGGTGGAGTCTGGTTCGTTGACAGAACCTTTGTGGGATGTAACAACTGTTCCTTATCCATATCCAAACAATGCAATGTTTGTACGTGAATATACCATAAAACTTTTGGGTACATCATTCCCAAACATGACAACAACTGAGGTATGGTATGCACGCTTAATTCTAACACCATCTTCTTTCAGGATATCACTTATTTGGTGAGCTTTGCAGGTAACCCAATTTGTGAGTGGACTGTTCGAGTCAAGAAATGATCTTTCCACATTTAAGAATCACATACGAGACTTCCTTGTGCAGTCAAAAGAGTTCTCAGCACAGGTAAACACCAGCATAACTTATTTCCATTGCTTAATTTTCTCAGAAATGCATCCGTTCTATTTGTTGATTGAGATGTTTAGTTATCCTGGTGGGATTTGATGACTAACAAAAAAAATGTTGTATTTGATGTTGTTGGTTAGGTTTTCATTTCTTTCTTTTCTATATGTGGTGGGATTGGTTTGGGAAATTAGAGGAAAACTGAAAAGATGAAGCCTAAAAAGACTCTGATGTGTCTTTGGTTTCTAGTTTTTACCAGCTAATTCCATACCATTTTAAAGATAGTTGTTATGAAGTCTATTACCTCCTTTCATTTTTGTTCATCAGGGCTTGAGGAGGGTGTGTTTGGGAAGAAGAGATTTTAGTCAAAAAGCTAAAAATCCGTATGAAAAATATTTCTTCCATTTTCTCTACTTTTTGCACTTTTTTTGTAAAAAGCCAGAAAACCATTCCCAAACACTTAATTTTATTTCACCTCATATTTTAGCCAAAAAGCCACTTCCAAAACCACCCCTAGCTGTGGTCAGTTCAGTTCTCAGCCTGATGGCAAGCCTCTTATTATTTGGTGCCATATTCTAGGGAGGCCAATTGGGGGGACAGATAGAACTTTTAATTCATTCTACTAAACCATACACTTTATTTATCTGTTATTTTTATGGTATATGGTGTGTTTTGTTCAGTTAGCCACATGAAAATTTTGAGATTTATTTCATTAAATATGATGCAATATGCTTATTATTTTCTTTGGAGCTAAGTGGTGGAGGTTAGAAGGGGCAGTGTGTTTGTTAGCTGAGTCTGAACTCAACAAGCCTTGATCTTGCTTGGGGTGTTTACATGGATCCATCTTCCTTCATTTCGACACAACATCATAGTTATCAAATCGGGATTCGAATCGTGAATCAAAATGGCCTCCTAACGAATTGCGAATCGAATCGTGAATCGTAAAGATTCGGTTACTTTTTCTAAATTACTTAGAAAAATATATCTACACACTTAAATGTTAAATATATC
This sequence comes from Camellia sinensis, assembly GCF_004153795.1. NCBI lineage: Eukaryota > Viridiplantae > Streptophyta > Magnoliopsida > Ericales > Theaceae > Camellia > Camellia sinensis. The sequence continues at coordinate 286,579 of NW_021028914.1, forward strand.
TATGAATATGAAATATTTAGAATTAAATCAATGAAAATGTTGTTTTGAATGATCACGTAATTTAATAGATAAAAGTTTACAAAAATACCTATCTAAGATCACCATATTACCTTTTTCGTTTTTTAGATATTTTTTTATCAACTATTCTTAATAAAGGTAGTAACCAAATAGACAAACTATCAATTTCCAAATTAACAATGATATTGATATTTGGATAATAAGCATACACACTTTTTCAAGTAACGATGACTAAATAATAAGAAAGAATTATTTAGGTTTTTTTATTTTAAAATTTAAAACATTTTAAAAGGTATAATTGACCTCACCCATGTAATATTCAACTATATTCAATTTAATAAAATAGCAATGATAATTCATGGTGTAAGTTACTTTAATCTTAAACGTCTATAAAAGATATATTATGATTTTTTAGAGAGAGAAAAATAAAAAGAAAGTTTAAATCATGTTTGGTCGGACTGAATTTGATTGGATTCTATTAAAAGCTTCATGATCACTAAAATAACAACAAATCATGTATATATATTGGTTATTTTGGTATTAAACAATATTAGAAGTTGTATTATGTCATTTTCAATAAAAAGATGGAGAGAGTCGAAAATATGTCGGACGTAATAATTTCAAGAATTGCATTAATCGTAAAAAGTGAATCGAATCGTGAATCGATAGTGAATCATGCGATTCACTAGATATTCACTTTCGAAATAAATTCACTCAGATTCGTATCAATTTTGCAAAAATTGCAAATTGAATCGTGAATCGAATCGCAAATCATTAGATTCTAATAACAAAGCATAACATCAATAGCATAGATTAGTCATTTATATAACAAAACAGGAAGGAAGTTTTGTAAGAGAACTCTGAGTTCTCATTATGCTCAGAGAGGGAGTCAATGTTGCTATTTTCTCAGTTTTATTTTGTTTTTCCAACCGATGATGCCAGAGAATTGAATAGTTTTAGTATAGCTGCACAAAATATCAGGGGAGAAATTATTTTACCTCCCATTCTTTCCGGAGTAGTTAAATAGAGTAGCCAATAATAGGAAGTGGAAAATGTCTACAAGAAGAGAGGCAGGTGGGGTTCTAAAAAATGATGGTCAAACTGGTAGAAGTTTTGTATACCTTGGACTTTTTAGTGATTTGGTGGGCATTAGATTAAGAAATTTGTTTTTGTATTCTTTTTTTCGTAGTCCATGTTTTTTGTTTTCTTGGTGGGTGTTAGATTACTGCCTGACATTAATGTTCATTCATTTTGCAGGACAACAAGGATTTGTATGCAGAAGAAGCTGCTGCTCAGAGGGAAAGGGAGCGACAGCGGATGCTTACTATTCCTGGGCTTATTGCACCTAATGAAATACAAGATGAAATGGTGGACTCATAGAATTCGTAATCTTTGCCGTGGAACTAATTTCATGAGTTTTGACTCTTCAGATTTGCTGTGGACGCCTAGAATCTCTACCATGCATTTATGGAAGGTTGCCAGTTCAGTAATTTTTTCTCCCTATTTTTTCTCATGTGTCCTGAATTTTCTTTTCTTTAGTTTTTGAACGCGGGTGAATCGTGAAGGTGTCCCAGTGCGAAAGGCTTGGCTACTGATGAAACTATTGGGGGTGTAGAGTAATTAGAAAGATTCTAATGTAGGGTTTATATAGTCAGTCAATTGTACGGGTTCCTGAATTCAGCTTGGCCTTGTAATTCATGACATAGGTTGATGAGATACAACTGTTTAAAATCACAATTTAGTATTTGATGATCCAAAGTAGTAGGTGTAATGTATACAACTCTCTGTGGTTTGTGTTGTGCAGAAAATCTTTTCGTTTATTGGTGGTCAATGATGTATCTTAGGTTTTTGTTTGAGAGGTCTGGTTTTTATGTTTTAGTAAATTTTGGCTAAGTTTATGTTGAACATGCAATGGTGTTTCTAATGTGTAACAGCCTTGTTTTGTCTCTAGTGATGATTTTTTTCTTTTCTTACGAAGCAAATGATTCTGTTTGAGATCTATTATGAGGCGTTTTTAATGTAGTTGTACATGATATCATGATAGGTGTTTCTAATGTATAGAAGTAGGACTTTTTTAGTGATTGGAAACTCCTATGGACCTCGTAACTCGAATGGAGCCTGCCACCACTTGAAGTGCCAAGCTCGGCAATCTTAGGCCAAAATCAGACTTCCTCTGCTTGAGCGCGTCTCACTTCTGCTCGAGCAGTGCTTTCCAGAAAATTGGACCAAATTTTGCTCACATTTTTATAATCAGAATCATTACAAGCGGTTAGTGGATGCATATAAAGATGGTGGTGCCTTCGTTTGTAGCAGAATAGAGTGAGGAAAGAGATACCAGAGGATATAGTGAAATGTTTGTTTTGCCACCACTATTTTTCATAAATAATAACATTAATGAAAAATTTATTAGAAAATATTCTTTTAAGTATTTATATTCTAATTAGTTCATAAGATATTCTTTTATTTTATGAAGTCTTATTATTTTAGATATTTGATCTATCAAATCTTAATTCTTATAAATATAAATGTTTTTTGAACTCTTAGCAACTTGGTATACATTATTTTAGATTATTTTGAATATTTCATGATGTGAATGTTCACATCAAATAAATTTGGCAGTAAATGTTTACATTAACAGTGTGAATGTTTACATTATGAAATATTCACATTATCAATGTAAACATTAATTTACGATTTATTCTATTATTATTAGCGGTATTTTGATAATTATGTCACTCATAAGACTTATTGGAATCTAAGAAAATAATTTGGATTTAATGGAATATAAGTAAGATAAGAGAGATTTATTAATGAGTGTTATTTAATTAAATTGGCATAAAATTTTAAATTGGAGTTAATTGAAATCGTATTAAATTAGCTGACACGAGGGATTTCAAACTTTAATTTAAAGATAAAAAGATACAAATGTAAGCTTGAAAAAGAGTTAAGATGAGTTAATTATGCTAAAATTTTATAGAATTCAACGTATTTCTTCCAAACTCAGAAGTATAATTTATTGTAGCTATTAAATAAAATTTAAATGTTTTCACACTAATTGAGTACAAAAATTGAGACATAGTACCTTGAAATCAATGTCAACACGGTATAATTTGCTTATCACAATTTATCGTAAAAAATTCCACTAGAGAAATCTTCTTCTTTTTTGTATTTTTGTTCGAGCACAAAAAGAGTAGATGTATTACTAATAAGGGGTTAATACAGACCGAGCCAGCTTATGTGCTGGCTCAATTACTGTTTGTTGTACCTTAGAAATACACACAAAAAAAGTAAAGAAATTAGCATACGTCCTAATATCAGAAAATATAGATGAGGATTGCCATTCTGGCTTACAATTCCCATTCAAAACATTGATTAGCATTTGGCAAAATAGACACACATTGAAGTAGCCTTTCCTTGGCCCATTGAACAACAGCCAGACAAGTCCTTGCCTCCTCCGGAAGACGTGATGGGCTGACACCTCACTGGGTGTCACCCCCAGCTGGGGGTAGCAAGCATTTTTCATTACTAATAAGGAGTTAATACAGACCGAGCCAACTTATGTGCTGGCTCAATTACTGTCTGTTGTACCTTAGAAATACACAAAAAAAGTAAAGAAATTAGCATACGTCCTAATATCAGAAAATATAGATGAGGATTGCCACTCTGGCTTACAATTCCCATTCAAAACATTGATTAGCATTTGGCAAAATAGACACACATTGAAGTAGCCTTTCCTTGGCCCATTGAACAACAGCCAGACAAGTCCTTGCCTCCTCCGGAAGAGGTGATGGAAGACGGCATCGTAAACACAAATTTTATGTCCAGCAATTATAGCAAGAAATAAATGGAAAAGTAATTACTTTTACTAATTTTGAATAAAACCAAGTACAATCCTTTGTGATTTGCTCCATTACAAAAGAACAAATCTTCTTATTCGATCTACAAAATGTGTTACAATCCAAAGGTTGTAGAAGTTTGTTGTTGAACCGAACAAGTTGATCGATTTCTGCAAGTCTTCGAGTAGAGAAAATTGAAAAAAAGAGGTATGATCGAAGGTTTGAATGACTTGATCTCGAACAAACTTTGAAATGATCTCTTTGCAAGAAAATCAAATTTATATTCGTAACATTGACACAAGTTTGAAGTGCTTGATAATCCTCTCCTTTAAGTTTGAAGAGCTTTAGAAAAAAATTTATAAAGAAAATTTGGTAGAGTTTTGAGATTACCTAGGAGCTTGCAAGACCTTTAGCCAAAAAATGTGTGTCCCCATTCCCATAGTGAGAGCCTCTATTTATAAGCTTAGGAGAGAAAGGTTAATTTTGAAAACTCTAAAATTGATTTTGATTTCCAAGAAAATAGAAATTTATCTCTTTCTTTATTGAAATGTTTTGAATTTAAATTTGAATTATTCCACCAAATTTTGACAAAATATCTTTATGAGCCCTACACTTTTGGTTGATCCAATTGTTAAAATAGGTTCACTTTTCTTTTGGTATGACTAATAATTTAAAATGGATTGAGATCCATAATTTTAATAAGATCCACATCCATTTAAAAATTTTGACTATCTTAATTTTGATTAATTAAAAAAAAATTATTTGTCTTAATTTCTTAATTTCTTAATTAATCAAATCATAATTTAAGACATGTGAAAATTTAAGTGTCTACCGGCCTTTCTGAGCTCCACGACCCACCAAGCTTTGGTTTTCATCATAGCAAAGCCAAGCGTAACCGGCTCTGCTCCCTTTTTCCTCCAAGACCCATCTATCATAAAAGTGCAAACCTCAAAATAGGGGTGTAAATTTGGCTCGGCCCGACCCATGTTAGACCTCGCGGGCTTCCACCAAAATTCAGGCTGGGTTCGGTCGGTCCACGGGCCAGGAAATTAGGCCCAAGCCCAGGAGGTATTCGGGCCTGGACAGGCCTGGACAATTTTTTCTATTTTTTCACCAAAATTTTATTTTTTCCCACTAAAAATGACACTAGGCCTCGGGCGGCCCAAATAGATCGGGCCTCGAGCCGGACTTTGAGTGGGCCTTGAGCGGGCCGATGAGTTGGGCCATGGGCCAGGCCGGGCTTCAAAATGGCAGCCAATGCCCAAGCCTAGGATCTCAGGGTTGGGGTTGGGCTCGGACCCGGGGCCACCCTGGACCGCGGGCCATTTTTACACCCCTACTTGAAAAGATACATCATTGGTGAAAGAATTAACAAGTAAGCAACAATTGGAATTTTGACCTTTAAGTTTTGGCATTGATCGAGTATTTAGAGCATCTCTAATGTTTATTCTTTCCTTTTTTTATATACATATACATTAATTTTTAGTAAAAATTTAATCTGATATCACTCGTTTCAACAAGTAGTAATTTGAGATTTTATTAAATCACCAGTCGGCCGGCCAGTGTAAATTTTTGTTTCAGTTATAGGCAATTTTGCAAAGAGGGGGTCAAGTAGGAGGAAAACCGGCTAGACATCTGGTTGATCGTCCGGTGATCATCCATTGTCTAACAGCCACCTGTAAAGCTAACGACTATCTATAGTAATTTGATTAAAGGTTCCAACATCCTCAGTTTGATGAAAATTTTGAAATATTCTCAATTTGATACTGATTTAATGTTAACGTTAGAGCACCAGTTTTATATGTTTTTCATCAAATTTAAATTTGATGAAACAAAAGATAAAGCATTAGGAGATGCTCTTAGCATCCCATTGAAATTGTTCCTCTATTCAAACATAATTTCCTATTCCCTTATTCGACCTAGCATAGTAATCGCGGGAATGAATTTTTTTTTTTATATATAAAAAATCCACTTGTTACCTCTGCTGCCCACTGCCTAAACCAATTGGAAAAAAAAAAAGAAAAAAAGAAAAAAGAAAGAAAGAAAAAAAGAAACTAGTTCTCCCTTAGTGAAGTCTAGCCCCAATCTAGAGCCTCACCAAATTCATTGCGAGTGTTCACACTCAAAGAAAAGATGTTCTATAGTCTCTATGAACTGATTACATCGAGGGTAAATAGGGTCTATACTAATTCCACACTTCTTTAGATTCCATCTCACAAGGAGAATATTATGCAAACATTTCCATATAAAAGTGGATCATTTTAAGGGCTATGCAAACTAGTTTCCGCAATAGAGAGAGAGAGAGAGAGAAAGAGAAAAGGAACTTCGTAGACGAATCCTGGTGCATTGTTGGGCAAAGGCCTGCACAAGGAACAGATGGTTAGGTTGCCTGTGACAACCCTCACCTCTGATTAGTGCTAATCTATGATTAAGCATGATAAGTAACTGATAAGAATGAAATTCTGAACTGATTGTATGAGTGTATTGTTTTGAATGCATTTCTATCTGTTTGATTTCTGAATGAATCTATTCATGTTTTAACTTTGAACTGCGAATTGAAGGTTTTATCGGCGACCGAACCAGAAATTGATTAGTGTTTTATGCTTAATTAGAATTTATATGATTTTATGGTAGGTTTAATTAAAATTTGGTTTGGAATGATTAAATTAGATTAAATAATGATTAATGGTTGAATCAAAGTTAATTACACTTTTGCCATGCTTAGTGGGCCACTTTAGGGGCATTGTTTGGAGTTTAATTCATTCTTGATGCACCATTATTCAGCCATTTTCTTAGACCAAACCGAGAGAGAGAGAGAGAGAGAGTAGGAGAAATTGGTTTCATCAAGAGCTTTGCTTGGAAACTTAGAAGACTTGAGGGGAATTTGCAAAATTGAGCTTGTACACTTTGAATTCAAGACCTAAGGTAGGGAATTCATCCCCTCAACTATGTAATTGAGTTGTTTCTTGTATGGTTCATGAGATTTGGAGTTTAAAGTCAAAAATTATTGTGAAAGAGTTGAATTGAGAGTTAATTCATGCATGTATGTTCATATCATAGCATTTTGAAGTTGTTTTTCATGGAATCCTCACATGTAAGTTCATAATTTTGTTGTAGTCCATGCATTCACCATGTCTCTCTATCAAATTGCCAATTTAATCTTGGTTTGAAGTGTTGAAATTCAAAGGAGATCATGCATGTTGCATTTAAGTTTTATTCTTGGAGGTTTCTTTGAAATTGTATTGAATTGTCTCACATTTGGGCTTGATTTTACAAAATTAATCTTCAAAACATGTTGTAGTATGAGTTTGCAAGTGTTTTCCATAAAATTGGCCCAAAAGGTTGAGTTTTGATGTGTTGAATGCTTGGTTTGAGCTTTGAAGGCAAATCTGGAAATTCCAGATTTGGCTTCCACGCTCGAGCGAAGGATTCTACGCTCGAGCGACCATCGTTTTGTTCAGAGCTCCACTCGAGCGACGGAATGCTGGCTCAAGCGTAGATTGCGAGCTCTCAGGTTTTCTGCGTGTGCAGACGCACGCTCGAGCGAAGGAACTTACGCTCGAGCGAGGATTGTGTCTCACGCTCGAGCGAGCGTCGAGCGAAGATTTTCAACATCCAGCACTTTTTGCATTTTTACAAACCGCTCGAGCGAGGAAGTCCACGCTCGAGCGACCCCTCTGTTTTGGCACGCTCGCTCGAGCGTGGGAAACCCCTGTTTCAGCAAAAATTTGAAAAGTGTTTTAAAGTGCATTTTTGCATCCTCATTCCATCCTAGGCATTCCTAGGCCTAGTTTAAGGCATCTTAATGAGGATAATGTTATAGAACCACACCAAGTCTAGATAAGGGGCTAAGTTATTGATTCCCTAATGCGTAACTTAGTGTGTGTTCGTTCTGTAACTGTATAGGATTGGCATCCGAGGACGCTCATCAGCTTATCCGTAGCCCAGTGCTCTATGAGTAACAATGTTGTGAAGATATGTTCAATTATGATTATTTTCTGAATGATCAACTGTACTGCTTACTGAAATGCTATTGTTCAATGAATGAATGTTTGTCCTATTTGTAAATTGTACTTGTGGCATCCATAGCAACCTACTGTTACTGTTACTGCTACTGTTACAGAGATCTCTGTCAGTTCCCATGTTGGAACTACTACTGTTTACCGTTATGATGGCCATCAACTGACTGTTCGGTCTGTTAAGACCTACTGTACTGTTTTGCTATTGGATGTACCACATATGACTGCTTTGGTTTCTAAATGACTGATATGACTGTTTAATTACTGAAAGGACATTCATTCTTAACCTCTTTACACAGCTGTTATTCATTGGGCTTTAGCTCACTGTTTATATTTATATGTAGGTGTCCAGGCACCGGACCGATGCTAGGAGCGTCAAGTTAAGCTCCCGTTTTGTCAAGCCAACCACCGTGCCTCACCTCGAGGTTCCGAGTCTGTTCAAGCTAAGGCTATTTTGGGTGTCTCAATTTCACCCTTTTGTTTCTGATCTGTAATAAATGTTTAAGACTTGACTGTACAGTTATCGTTAGGGATTTGGTCCTTGACATGGATGTTTATGTGTATGTCGCATGTACATATGTTTTGGTTATCAGGTATGGCATGTTTATAAAAAGTCTTTTTGCATCCAGATTGTCACAGCTCATTGGGTATCTTTTATTTACTGTTTTCGCTTCCGCCAGCCCATTTACTTTATATTATTGTCATTACTGTTGAACAGGCCTTCGGTAATCACGGATTACTGGCCAGTTATGGTGCTAAACCCATAGGGGCGAGTTTGGGTCGTGACACTGTCCGATCGGGGTTTGGTCGAAAACCCCTCCAACGATCGAGTCAGTATTGGAGTTTGGTAGAAAGAGAGTAGCGAAAACGAGTGTGTAAAGAGATCAATCCCTTACAAAGGAGAGTAAGGTTATCTGTTATAGGGAATGCCTAGCTTGTTCACCAAGTTCCTTTCTCTGCCACCTAGCACTCAATCGTTATGCTCGGTCACTTCTTATTGAAGGAGAGTAAAGACTCTGTTGAGCAGTTCTGTTCACCACGCCCTTCACTCACATGGTGTTGGTTGTTCTGTTTGAGTTTAAATCAACTTAACTCACTTTAGAGTGAGTGGAGGCTATGGAGCCTAAGTCATGGACTTACCCACTTCGGAGTGAAGATGGGTGCCAGAGTTAGGTCTATGGCCTTGCCCACTTCAGAGTTGGAAAAGGGCCAAGGTTGGGCCTCTATCTCGGCCTACACTAGAGTGACAAAGGGAGCTTAGGCTGGGCCCATGGCCTTTCCTACTTCTGAGTGGGAAATAGGCCAAGATTGACCCTTAGCTCAGTCCACTTCAGAGTGGGGACCTTACTCTTGCCAGATTTGGTCTTATACAAATGGGCTTGAGTAATTGTGCCCCCTTCAAGGCAGATTAAAAATCCAAAGCTTCTTTCCAATTCTATCTGTTGATCTATTACAAGATTGAGCATTCAACACTTTTGTTCTAGGGCTATTGAATATCCAGATTTGACCATATACTCAGCATAGCTAGTCTTTCCTCAAACCACCTTGTCCTTACCTCGATTAATAGAAAGATGAATGTCTTTCACAAAATGAAGGCATTTAGGAGGGAAAAAAAAAACTCTAAGAAGCTCTATATGCCAACTAGAGAAATATTATATGCTTTTAGTTCTATTAGTTGTGGTTGGTGGTGGTGTTGATTTTTAGCTACTAAGTTTGCTTATTTTTATGTCGTATAACAAAAGAATTCCTTTCTGTTATAGAGCAGAGAATTTTGAATTTTTTTAAATAAATGAATTAATATTGTACTAATTTTTAATTTTCTAAACCTAAATTTAAAATAAAGCACCAAGTTTTGCAAATGGCCACGAAGTTTTTAATTTTCAACATTCAATTAGAAATTGCACTATTTTGGGATCTTTGAAATTTCATCTACTTTAATAAATTTACATTAACTAATTTCACTAATTTTTGTAAATTTTCATGGATGAATTTTACTAACTTTAGTCAATGACAATATAAATTCATCAACTTTAGTAAATTGTTCTAGGAGAACTCATTGAAAATTTCATTATAGCTTTGATAAGGTAGAGGGATAGCTAGCAGTAATGAGAGAACAACAATGATACATACTACTAAAAGTGATGCTCTAAACTAGCACTAATGAGTTGGCATCTATTTAAAAAAAAAAAACAGACATAACAGCACTGTGGCAGTGGATGAGACCATTGCCACATCATTAGTGATAGCACTAATTAGTGCTCTTACTCATTTTCTTTTTTCAAACCCTAGTTTTTCCAACTCCACCCCATTAGGACCACTTCCACCGGCCCACCACTGTCACTGCCAATCCGCCACCACTACGCCACCACTCTGGTTTGGTCTTGGTGCTTCGGGTCTCATAGCCTACTCCATTAACAGACATAACCTTATCCTCTCGAGGTTCAATACCCAAATCATATAAGAACAAAAATATGAACAAATCATACAAGAAGGAAGATTTAAGAGAGAGAGACAGAGCTATTGAACAAAGACATGGAGTTTTAATAATTCAAAACAAAAGCCTCAAATTTTAAGCAAATATATAGATGGAGTTTGTTTTGTTTCAAAATTTAAATCAACACATGCTTTATATATATATATATATATATATATATAGAGAGAGAGAGAGAGAGAGAGAGAGAATGTAACAAAATGAACGTCCACGCCTTCGCTGGGAGATTAGCGCCGCTAGAGGAGGAGTAGGGTTTCCCTTAAAATTACTAGTTTCTCAAATTCCTCTAGATGCAGCTTCCAATGTTTGCACAGCACAATCACAACATCGAGCTTGAGGTTTGGCTTTCTAGATGGGTATGAAAGCAATCAATCAACGCATTGTTATGACTTAGATAGTAGAATTCATTTGTTGAAGGTAATGGTATTTTGTGGTTTATTTATGATTTCACACAAGACTATAATTTTTCTGATCAAAGAGTGTAATGGTGATGATGAGATTATGGAGTTAATGGATGCGATTACATGCGAGACCCTTGTTATAGCTCTCTTTTGATGTGTTTTGCTAAGTTGAGCATGGGTTCTTCGGCGTTTTCGGTGTATCGAAGAATGGTAGATAATGGGTTTGTTCTTGGGGTTGTTGATTACAATGGTGGGCTGATGGAGGTGGTGGTGATGGGGTGGAGGTAAAGAAGGGTTTGAAAGATTTGGGCGTAAGGAGAAGAGTAATGGTAGGGATGCGAGTGGTATTATGAAAATTGTAAAAAAATAAAGAGCGGTGTTATTAGTATCTTATCTATTATTTTGGATCTCCCATTTCTTTAAACTCCCACTTATAAATTTTGAAACTCTTAAAATTTCTTTTGTTTTGCCAAATAATACCAAAATTATCTTTGTGAAAACATTTTACCCATTCAATTGAATGCACACTCCCCACACTCCAAAAAAATCTCTTCCAAAAATTCTAAAAAACCCACGAAGAAGAAGAAGAAGAAGAAGAAGAAGAAGAAGAATAGCCAAGTGTGATTACTATCTCTGCTCTCTCTCTCTCTCTTTCTCTCTTTCTCTCTCTGCCGCTTCATCCTTTTCTTCGGTGATTAATGTTCGGTTATCGATTTTCGAACAAATAATAAATGTTCAGTTACCGATTTCCAAACAAATAAACAATGTTTCGGACTATGTTCCTGAATTTCAGTCATATGTTCGGGAGCTCAGTCCCAAAAAAATGACGAACATATTTTATTATTTTTGCCATTTTTTTTTTTCAAGAAACTTACCTTTATAAGGCTAATCTCCTTTGAGCAAAGAATATGATCAAAGTCATGAACTTCCTCTGAACTTTCATTGTTGTACTCCTCTCATCTCATGAAGTTGTACTTGCCGAAACAACTTCCACTCAATATCATTGTCGGAGAAGTATGGGTAATCAAATGGTTGCTACTGTTATCGTTGGAATATTGTTGCCAAAGGGTTTTCAAGGTTTTGAGGGTGGGTAGTTTTTGAAGGTGAGATTTGTGAAAAATGGATGGGTGGTGATGGAGGTGAGTGCTCTCATAAATCCTAATTCATGATGTAGTGGTGTGTGAGTTTAATTGCAAGATGGGGTGTCCCAAAATTAATGATATCCTTTTAGTAATTTTATTTGAGGTTATTATTTTAATTAAAAAAAGGCTAAAAATTGAGAGATCCAAAATAATTCATGGGGTGCTAATAGTAGTACTCAAAATAAAATAAAATTTTAATATTTTAAGGGTGTAAGGAGATACTTTTGTAGTGTATGTAGAATCACTCTATGTTTTTTCATGTCTAATGTAATTATTTTAGGGAAACTTGTAACATTTTAGTCTTTATAGTTTCAACTAATTCAATTTTAACCTTTAATTTTAGATTTTACATCAATTTAGTCCAATTAATAATGTTGGGATTTTTGACCAAAAAAATTCATTCAACTAGTTGAAATTGAGCTACTAAATTGATCAAGTTTACTTTTAAAAATATGACACATGTTGTTCATGTATGCATTCACCATAAAACAATATTAACAATTAGATTAATGTGAGACAAAACTAAAATATCAGTACCAAAATATAAAGACCAAAATAATACAAGCACTAACAATCTAATTTATCCATTATTTTAATTCCACTCAGTTTTGTAATTATTTTTTGGTACTTACTAGTAAGTCTGATACACAAAATTCAAAATCCATCTAATTTTAAAACAAAATACTTGCACTAATTTGTCATATATATTTTTAATTGTTATAAAAAATCTCTTTTTATTTATTTTTTATTTTTTTATATATATAAATTTAAAAACGCTGTTACATCCTACTACTGCTGGATTTTCATCAGACGGTCACCGAAAACTCACCGGAATATTCAACATTACTGGAAAGTTCATTGGAGTATCATCAGAAGTTCGCTGGGATATTGCCAGAGTGTTCTGAATGACATTGAAAGTCATCGGAATGTCCAAAATATTCGCTGGATGTCAAGAAATTTTTTGAATATTTACTAGAATGTCTAGAATATTGTCGAAAAAAATAAATAAAAAAATTGTAGTGAAAAAAATAATAAATGTGCTAAATATCGATAACTTGAAAAAAAATTAAAAATAAATAACAACAATGGGAAATATATATATATATATATATATATTATTTTTTAATTTTTATAGGGTTTAAACAAATAATCTCCAATATTGATCAAACTGAAAAGTAAGCTTTGAAATTGTAAAATGTTACAGTTTCAAAATATAATTCTATTAAGCATTTATCCTTATTAATCAAACTGAAAAACATGTTGTGAAATTATAAAATTTTACAGTTCTAAAGAATATTATGAAACTACAAAATTTTACAATTTTAAAGCGTAATTCATTCCAGCACCAAAAAAATTGAAATTGTAAAATCTTACAGTTTTCACAACATATAACTAAAACTCGAAAATAATTTGTTCATAATTTAAAAATTTTCTTCATTAAAACAGGAAAATAGAAGTGTGTAGTAGAGAAAAGGTAGAAAAACTGAGAGGTCGAAAGAGAGAAACAGATATATAGAGAAGATTGTACTCTGATAACTAGTTTTGATTTAGATCTAATTTGTTATCATGTAGATCTACTTATCTTCTTCGCCAGAAACTTGTCTCATTCGCCATTGGTGATGGTGAAGTAAGGAGTCGATGTTCGGTAGTTGCCCGTGAATCCCAATCAATGATGGTCACGGGTCGCCGATAACTATATGTTAGAAAGAGAAAGAGAAGGAGAAGAAATAAGAAGTGATTGCTGATCACCAGAAAAGAAGAAAAAGAGAAAAAGAAGAACAAATACACAAAAAAAAAAAAAAAATGATGAAAAAAAAAAAAAAAAAAAAAAAAAAAAAAAAAAAAAAATGATGAAAAAAAATACACAATAAACTTTTGAAAATATTAAATTTTTTTTTTATAAAACTAAATAAATTTCTCCTCTTTTAAATGGCACTTCCAGGTAATTGCCTTATTTTTGTTCTTCCCAATTTGTTTGCAATCTGCTGATCTGGAGCTCTGGCTAAAGATTCCCTAATAAAAAATAAAAAAAAATAAACCTGGAAGAAATAGAAAGCAACCTGTGACCGGGGCTGAACAAACTCTCTCTCTCTCTCTCTCCGATCATCGAAAATTAATTGATTTATACATCTGTGCTCTCATTGTCAAAGAAAAGTTCGATCGTCGACGCTTGCTCGAGCTCAATCTGATCCTTTTAGAGAGAGAGAGAGGCAGAGAAAGTAATCGCTGATCAAAATACGCCATGGGACAAGCATTTCGCAAGCTCTTCGATACCTTCTTCGGCAATTCTGAGATGCGGGTACCCTCTCTCTCTCTCTACAAATATGTATGTTATTTGTACACCTGAATAGCTATTGGACATCAGAGTGCTGCAGATTAAGCCGTTGTTGCTTAATTTTTGTTTCTCATTGTAATTGTTGTCATAATTTTATTCTGTTTTTATGTCGATTTTTTATTTTATTAGGTTACATTCGTTCGTCTTTTGGGGGTGATGAGTCGGTTCTTGTGGTTTTAGATTCGAAACAGAAACATTTTTGTGGCATCCTTTTAATTGTTTATTGTTATTGTTTTTTTTTTTTTTTTTGGTAGAGTGGGAATTATTCGTATTTTTGTGAACCCTTTAGTATTTTCTTAAACGAGTCCTAGGGGAAAATTTAAGGTTGGCTGACCTCCTAAGATTACAAATTGTTTTGTTTACTTCAGTCTCAAATGAACACTGCAAAACAAAGCCCCAAACATAGTGATCTGCTATATATGTGTAAATGGTTGATATGAAGTGTTTATATATATATATATATATGTAATCTATGAATCAGCTTCTCCACACGTTCAAAGGTTCGTTGATTCCCTTCCCAGAATTCACCATATCAATCAAAGAAAGCAATGCAGAATTTCAATAGTTATTTTTCGTTCTTATTCTACCATTTCTTTGACTAAGGCATTATATCAGCCAATGCTGCTTAAGTAACGCCAACAATCGACAGGAAATTTCCCTGACCACCTTCAGATTAATAAGAAGATGGTCCTCTAATATCCTTGTCTTCGTAAACATGCATGATACACCACCAATTAGGAACAAGTGTCCTTTCTTTGCTGAATGTCAAACGCCAGGATCCTCCTTGAGCAGACAACACAAACCCCCAACCCACCCACCAATTGGTGCTATGTGTGTAAATAAGATGAAGATGCAAGGTGGTGAATCGTTTAGTCATGTCCTTATCAATTGTCAAGTGGTGAGAGAGCTTAAGACGTTTTTATCTTGATTTGGGATGGAGTGGGTATTTCCTTATGGAGCGACAGAGCTTTTTCATAGTTGGTGGGGGTCTACTAAAGTCGGGAAGAGGAGGAAGAAGTCCTGGCTTCTAATTTCCCATGCCTTATGCGGATCATTTGTGGTGACCTTTTGATGGTATAGAGTTAAATGATACATTGTATAGGTTAAATATTACTTTTTAAAGCTTTTTGTACAATTGGGAGTTGAGAGAAAAGATCTCTGAGGGTTGTTTTCTAAATCCCAAAGAGAGAACTTGTGTTCTCCCAATAACTAAAAAGTATAGCATGCATGAATCTAATTGAGGTTCGTGGTGGTGGAGGAATTGGATTGGAAAAAGAGGGATTCTTGTTGTGAGATATCTAATGAAACTGTCATTGGAATTTAGATCTTATTCAAAGAGAAATCTATCAAATATCTAGAGTTTCTTTATATTACATGGATGATCCGATTCGCATGGACCATTATTGGGAATTGTTTGTTCATCTTTCTTTGAGGAAGAGGCGAAATATAATAAACATAAATTTGTGACTGCTATTCGAAATCTTAGTTAAACACTAGATTTGTTATCTCATATCTGCTTTTTGTGAAAAATACCAATTGAAGTGGAGGGTTTCTTCAAACAACAAGGGGTTGGGTCAACTATTCAATCGAGCATGTTTCCATCTCTTCTTGAGAAACAAGTGAGCTGTTTAATTACAAACTTGTGCTCAATTTTGTAAATTGTTTCATAAGTTTATGAACTTCCTTTTGGTACTTGATCTTGCCCCATCGTTTTGTCAAAGATTAATAGTAGAATTAGCTTTAGGAATATGCACAAATTGATTGAAAATAAAGGTTGTACTTGGTGAGATCAAGTGCATTTAG
This sequence comes from Camellia sinensis, assembly GCF_004153795.1. NCBI lineage: Eukaryota > Viridiplantae > Streptophyta > Magnoliopsida > Ericales > Theaceae > Camellia > Camellia sinensis. The sequence goes on from NW_021028914.1 coordinate 302,624, forward strand.
TGGCTATGCGAACAAATAATTTGTTTGTGTTCTTCATGAAATCACTTTTGAGTGGTTGTATGATAGTTTTTTTAATTTATTGTAAATTGTTTCATAAGTTTATGAACTTCCTTTTGGTACTTGATCTTGCCCCATCGTTTTGTCAAAGATTAATAGTAGAATTAGCTTTAGGAATATGCACAAATTGATTGAAAATAAAGGTTGTACTTGGTGAGATCAAGTGCATTTAGTGGCTGTGCGAACAAATAATTTGTTTGTGTTCTTCATGAAATCACTTTTGAGTGGTTGTATGATAGTTTTTTTTATTTATTTTTTATTTTTTAATTTTTTTTTTTTAAAGATGTTATATACTACTCTCTCCATCTCTTACACACACACACACACGCACACCTAAACTTGAAAAAATGGAAAATCATCAAGGCCAATATTTTATTGACATGAATGTAATATGGAGCGATGCTACATGAGACTTTGGGTACATGAGACAGGTGTCGGTCTGTGTCTAAGCTTTCAAACCATTGATTCCCCTATTGATGGTCATTAGGACACAACTAATTCATTTCTTTTTAGAAATCTCTTTTTTTTTTTGGATAAATTTGTAGAAATCTCTTTTTATTTTGTAGAATAAAAAATATTTTTTGTAACATAGCACTTTTAGTACGAGCACTTTTCACATTTTGAAGCAACCATGTCAGAATAGTGGACAATTATATCATTTGTCAAAACTCGAACATGTATTCCATATGCTTGCGCAAGTGTTTGTATGATAGAAGATTCTTTATTTGTAACATTTTAGGTGAATTTTTTTTTTTTCCGGGTCATTCTTTCCTTGACTCATATGTGTGGTGTTCATTTTATATATTTTAGAAATCACACTTTTGCAAGACCCCAACCCCCTCTTCCACCTCTCCCCCCCCCAAAACCACGTTTCTGTTTTGTCCTGTTAAAAGTAACCCATGTTTTATAATCGTGGTTTGACATTTGTCATTTCTTTGTTTTTTCTCATTTGACTTGTGTCTTATCACTTCTAGAATTTTGTTCCGTGTTTCCTTTTGAGATGTTCATATGTATTTAGGGAAATATATTTACATTCTTCTTCTATGTTGTGGAACTGTAGCTTTTCATTTAGTGCTTATGTCTAACATTTAGTAGGCAAATGACATTTTGGCTTTTCCTCCAAAATGTTGAATTGAACCGTTCAAATTTTGATTTGAGATTGGTGTGTGCTGGTTGTTCATGCTATTTATTGATACGTGCCTTGGTTTGTATGATTGTGATTCATAATTAACTGTTGTAGGTTGTGATGCTTGGCTTGGATGCTGCTGGTAAAACAACCATCCTGTACAAACTGCACATTGGAGAAGTGTTGTCAACTGTTCCTACAATTGGTATGTCTCTGGCTATGAGAAGTCTTTTACATGTTTTATTGCTTTTTGAGTTGCTGTATAGATCACTTTCATCATGAAGGCCAGAAAGAAAATATTTCTAGGTAGCAAGTATTGTCAAATATTAAATTCAAAGAGAGAGAGAGAGAGAGAAAAAAAAAAATCCTATGTATTTTAACATTCTTCAAAGAGTAGTGCTATACAAACTTTCCTTACAAACTGATGTGAAACTGGGCCTCATTTCACATTCCAAAGTTGTATCACTCCTTGCCACATCAGTTTGTAAGAAAAGTTTGTTAATGTATTTATTTATTTATTTATTTTTTGTATAGCATTTTCCTTCTTCAAAATATACAAAATTTTTATGAAATTCTATAAAAAGGAAGTCTCCAAATTTTGTTAAAAGTTAGTTGGTTGAAAACATAAGAAAAAGAATCTCACCACTAGTAATCTAGAAGTCCAACTTGTTACATATCACGGAAATATAACAAGTCTTGATCGAACCTATATTTGCTCAATGGATATAGTTTGCTCATGGTAAAAATTTATATGGTTTCGATTTACTTCCTTTATCTTTCTTTCACAAGTGAATAATAGCAATGTATATGTATATCTCCACAATTGGTTTGTCTTTGACATGTGTTGTGTTGTATGAAAACTCTGTAAATCAGGAATTTGATGCAGGATTCATTCCAATGATTGGAAAAACTGTATTTGCAACGCACATGTATTGCTTTTGGTATATGTTTTACTATAGCTCTGTTTTTGGGAGTGCAGTTATCTATATACTTTGGTCCTTTGCTATTAGGTTGCTATTATAGCCAGAACAATTATGGCTTTTGCTCAAGCAGAGTACAATTGCTAATTGCTTTAAACAACTGTACTTTGCTTTGGCAAAAGCCACTATTGTTCATGCAATAGGGCTGCCCTATTGCAAATGTAATGACACTTATTTTCATTTTTTTAGTTAGAATTCTCATGTCTATTAGTTAACGTGAACACACAACTACAAAAGATTATATAAAAATCAACGTTGGTTGCCTTTGCATCCATCCTTACCAGTGTTCTTGTAATTTGTTATCTGAGACCATCAGCTATCAGTTTATAGCCTTGGACTTATTACTCTGCTCAAACGTTGAATGGTAGCTTGGTAGGATGGCTTCTTTGGATTTCTCCTTTGGTTCACATAGTTATAACATTTTTGCATTACTTTTATTGTCTTCCAAACATTTCATTATTTGTGCATTTGGAATTAGCTTGATGGTCAAAAGCACAATTTGGTATGTTATTGAAGTTTAGAGCTAAATATTGATTATACGGGATTTGATTAAAATTCATGTATATTGTGTAGGTTTCAATGTGGAGAAAGTGCAGTATAAGAATGTGGTATTCACAGTGTGGGATGTAGGCGGACAAGAGAAATTAAGGCCACTATGGAGGCATTACTTCAATAACACTGATGGACTGGTAACAATAAGTCTTCTAGTCAATGTTGCTGATGTCTTCTCTAGTTATCAATTTTTGCACATTTTTAAATTGCTGTCCTTGCTTTAGCTGGATTTATGCCTTTTAATATTTGATTTGTGGTAGTGGCTTTTTTCTCAATGGCTAGGTGGCATAGCATTAATTTAGTGCATCATATTTGCGTTGTTTACATCCCCCCACCCACCCAGACACCGACAAAGGGGAAAAAAAAGAAAAAGAGAGAAGCCCCTTCTTGTCTAGATGCAATTTTTAAAGTTTAGGATATCCACTCGCATAGGTTGATGACTTCCGTCTTCCATATTTTCAGATTTATGTTGTGGACTCTTTGGATCGAGAGAGAATCGGAAAAGCAAAACAAGAGTTTCAGGTCATATCTTTTATATGGTTTTTGACTAAGGAATCCAGTTGTGAGCGTGGTTACTCACTTGGCTTATTCTTCTTTCAGGCCATCATAAGAGATCCATTTATGCTTAACAGCATCATCCTGGTGTTTGCAAACAAACAGGACATGGTATGTTAGATTAGTTATTTCCAAGTCATCTATTCATGTTTATGAAGTAATTATATGTCCGTATATTTAGACCCATCGAATGAGGATGCAAAACTGGTGCATGGATTTGAACTCTGAAAAATCTGAAACGCTACCTGCAAAAAAATAAATCATACTAAATCATATATTGGGGATAATAGTTTTATACTTGGTGTTTAATCAATTTTGTCATAGATATATATATACTAGTTTAAAAAGCCCGTGCAAGGCACGGGTTATTATTACAGTATGTTAAAGTTTCGTATTTTAATAATTTTAAAAAAATTAAAATATTGTTCTATAAAATTAAATAGAATAAATCATTAAATATATGATGGAATTATGTGGTGTGATATGTATTATTTTCTGATTTGTTAGATACCCAGTGATGTAGACTCCAATTCTATTATCATATCATTTTGGGTGAATTTATGAGTTTTTAACATTTCTTCCGAATTTATAAAAAGAAAAAGCAAAAGAATTATAGTGTGTAACTTTTCTCAACAGATAAATATAAAACAAATACTAAGATGATTCTCTCATCTAAAAAAAATTACTAAGATAACTTACTAAACTAATAAAGACGCAGAAGAAAATAAATATATATACAAATGACTAATTTTATTAATATATAAATCATACCCGCATAACAAATGACCAATTTTATTAATAAGTAAATCATTAAGTAAATTGAAATTTTTTAATGATATGAAAAATATTTTTCAGTTAACCATTTTGTTAATAAATAAATCATTAAGTTAATTAATAGTTCTTAATGATATGAGAAATATTTTTCAATAAACAATTTTGATAATTTATTATTGCATAGGAGAATAGTTTTTTTTTTTTTCTTCTTTTCCCCTGAGGATTGTGTTAAATGAAAATTTATAACAAACGATAGTTGTAATTTCTAATATTATAGGATTGATTCATATTTTAAACAAACCTTATGGGTATATTTGTAATTTGTTAAAAAAAAAAAGATTTATGTTTCATAATTGACCAAGAATGTTTGCGTAATTACGAAAAAAACCTTCCCTCAATATATAGATCACCATTAGTAAATTATTCAAATTGAAAGAGTAAAATCGGAAAGAAAAGACAAACCTCAAGCAGCTAAGCGGTTCTTATATATATAGAGAGATATTAATATAGTTGTTGTGTTTCCTTTTGTTAGCAACAAGGCTTATTTGTTTAAAAAAATGAAACTTAGGAGTATGGTGTATAGGTACTCTTATGATTGAGACTAAAGATACCCATTTTTGTACATTTCCAAATTAGAGAAGAATGGAGATGTGGGGAAAAAATGGAACCTTGAATGCTACTGTATAGTCACTCTGCACTACTACAAATATCAGAAATTGTGGTCTCAATTTGTCATTATTGTGTTGAATCAATGTTGCGTTCACATCCATGCTACATGGAATCAGATGCAGTGGAACATGTATAACCATCCAGTGAACCCAACAACCCTGATGAAAGCATTTATATGGAGCATGTGCTGCTTGTGTTAAATGTCATTAGTCATGGTGCCATTAATCTGCTTGCTTCTTTCTAGATATCCAATGGTGATAATGTCTTATTCCTTGTGATGTTATGTTCATATGATCTATATATGCATTTTACCTGAATTGTAATGCTCATAGTTAGTTTTTTCCAAACTTTATATTGATCTTTTCCCTTTTTTCCAAAGTATATAGATCCTTTCTTTTAACATGTATACACAAAAATAATAACTAAAAGACTCTCTTAATGGTTATCCCCTTAAAGAGGAATCTCATGTGAATTTGGAAGTAAACATGAGAAGTCTTTCCCTTTGTATTGGGGAGGGTTTTCTTCGAAGTTGCCAAGTTCCCTATGTGGGATGCAACAAAACATTTTCTCCCCAAGTTGACGGGACAAGGTTTCAGTTTCCCTCCTAAATTATCTTATCACTTAGTGGTATACCACTTGTTTTATAACAGGTCAATAGACACACAAGATTAAGTTATTGAAAGTACATATTTGCCCCCACCAGAGAGAAAACAACTTCAATGTGTAGGAAAAAATGTGACCAAGCACGAGCAGTTTAAGGAGGAGCGGCACTATTAACAGAGGGTAAGTTAGTTAAAAACATTGGAACATGAAGAATAGATGAGAGAAATTTTTGAAGATCAGTGAATAGAACCCTTCCCAGATACAGAGGACAAAAACCATCAGCAGCTCTAACCTTGTCCTTACCAGAACAAGGAATGTAATGTAGAAATAGAAAATACCAGAAGAACCTGTTAGAATAGGTACCAAGTACACTAACAAGAATACTTGTGTAAGCAAAGTTAGAAGAGGAAGTAGAAGCTATAGGAGTCAAAGTGTTAAATCGAGCTATGAGATGCTGGAGGGTTAGCACCTCATCCTGAGAAAGGGCATTAGTGTTACCAGAAGTGCTAGCAGAGGTCCACCACGTCAACCCCCAAGTGGGGTGACCATTTAACTTCCAGTAATGCTGCTTGTCATGCCGCTCTTTCCTACTATAATCACACTTCGACAAATCACAATCAATTGAGCTGCCCTTACTCCCTGACTTAGTCTAACCTGGTTTTTTATTTGATGGAGTAGTAATAACAACCAAAGCAGAGTAGTCCTGACTAGAGAGATGCACCATAGCACTACGCTGACTCTCCTTCTACTGAACCATGGCATAGGGCCTCTCTAAGGGTGGAAAAGGCTCTTGACTCAACCAATGAGAAAATCATAAACTCATTCATTTTCCACCTTTTGCTGACATATGACTGCATCTGTGGAACAAACAGCCTAAAATCTCTTGTAATAGTCAAGCTCCTGCCACAAGTTACTCAACTTGGAAGAGTACACAGCAAGAGACCAATCCTTCATATCCAACTCACAATTTTTTCCCCCTAAAATTCACACGCCTATTACCCTTCTGAGAGTAGTTTTGTGTTGCTGTTGTTTAAATCTTATGTGCTGTGTCCATCAACAAAAAAGTATGACTAATAGTGGGATGTATGGAGTTAATCAACCAGGTCATGACAAGAGCATTCTTTGAAGGCCACTTATTTCATGCGGGTCCATCTTCAACGGGTTCCTTGAGGGCCCCAGTATTAACCAGTCAAGAGATGGGCGATAATAGGCAGACTACAAAAGAACAAGACCTTACAAAATAGGTAGGACCATTCAACTTAATTGGGATAATCTGAATAGATTGGCTATTACCAAGAGTCCCAACACAATTCAACCCCGCTCTCTGACAATTGATTCCTTTTCCTGAATTTTACATTTCCCACTGCTTGTGGAGACCTTACTCCCTTCTGCATGTCCATAACAAAAAAACTACTACCCAACTGATTCAAACGCTAACAAATCCAACAATCCCAAGTAATCCTCACAAAAGCAGACAAATATCAACAACGAAAGGCGCATTGAAACGCTGGAGGGGCCATCCAAGTTGGTAAGTAGGTACGCTTCCCATGTTATTTATTACCTTCCTAGGGTGGGTTCAAAGGGCCTTGCCCGAGGTGGGTTCTCGATTATTTTAAAAAAAAAAAGAAGCTTATTGAAGAATAAACAACTTATATAACTGAAGAAACCCAGAAGAAAGAAGTACTGTATGGCAGGGAAATGCCCCAGTTGAATCCCTGTCCAAAAAATATCCTCAAACTGCAAACAGGTATGGGTACGCTCCAGAAACCCTAGGCGTCACCTACTGATGGTGCTCCACAAACATTGGTTTGACCAAAACACAACCTGATTGGAGATTTCTGAAAAAGCGTGTCTTTTCAAAAAATAAAGAAAAGGGTAAATTACATTGACACTCCTGAGGTTTATATTTATTACAGTTCTCTCCTCACCTTTTGAAAATTTCATCCCCCTCCCTGAGGTTTAAAGTTTCATTACAGAGTGCTCCCTCAGTTAGTTGACTGTTAAGTCAACTAATAGATTTTGCTAATGTTAGCAATTTAATTTTTTTAAATACCTATTTTGTCCTCACTGGGTAAATTACATTGACACCCCTTGAGGTTTGCAACTAATACAATTTCTCCCCACATTTTAGAAATTACAATCCCCTCCCCAATGTTTTAAAATAGCATTACCAATTGCCCCCCGGGTTACTGTTAGTTGAAAAAAAATTAATTGGAAAAAAAATTAATTGAAAAAAAAAATTGTTAGTCAAAATTTTAATTTCTATTTAAAAACCAACGTAAACGCATTTTTTGAGTTTAAATTTTTTTCCTCAAATTTACAAATTGAGACAACCATTTATAAACTAAAAAAATTATCAAACAAGTTTTTATGACAATTTTTAAAATTTTTATAAATATAAACTGAAAACGAAATGGTTATCAAACAGGCCTTAGATGGTAAAAATGTCGTAAAATTAACAAATAATTAAATAAGTTACCAATGTAAGAAATGACTTATCAAAAGATTCTTAGACTATGTATGGTTTGATTTTTAGAAATTTATTTTAGAAATTTTTTTAAAAAATTAAAAATTTATTTGGTTAAGAAGTAAAAAATAAAAGATAATTATCATTTTTATATAATTTTTATCTTTCGAGTGGTTAGAAATAATTTTTTACAAATTAAATATATTTCTTCATATTTATTTTTGTTAAATTAGTTTTTATTTTTTTTAAATGTCAGGGGGGGATTCGTATTAAATTGAAACCTCAGGGGGGTGTCAATGTAATGTACCCTTTAAAGTATATGTAAAGGTTAAGGGTAAATATGTCATTTTAACTTAAAAGTTAATACCGTCAAATAATTACACTGATAAGGGAGGTTAGTGTAATTTCTCAAATGTGAGGGGGAACTGCAATAAATATAAACTTCAGAAGGGTCTCAGTGTAATTTACCCTAAAGAAAAATAAAGGTATATTAAATGAACTAGAAAAGTTTTAAGAATGATATAGTAAGAGAGGAGAGAGAGAGAAGACGAATAAACTATACACGGCTATTGAAAGAAAACCCAGAATTAAGGTTCCCTCCCATAAACATGTGTTCATATTAAAGAAGTCCAAAGTACATAAATACACCTAAACAGAACATCCAACCAGAAGCAACCTAGACTGTGAAGATGCTCACTCCTTCACTGCCAGGCTTTTCGTGCCTGTTTTATTAACATTAGATGAAAATTGCATCCATCTTCATGTGATTTTCAAAGCTTAGTGAAACAACCTTGGTTAGTGTTTAACAGCCAGATATACCTAATTGTTGTTTCTTACCTTTTCTTTTGGGACCAGTTTGATAATTCTCATAGCTTCTTGATTTTTGTAATGCTGATCTTTGCAAGTTCTTGAAGCTGTATGTTTCCCGCATTCTTGTAAGAGAGAATCACACATAACAACTGCCTCTACTATGTTGTGAAAATCTATCTTCATTTATGCTATCTTCTTGTCAATGTTGTGCATTTGCATGGTGAAAGAAAAAAGTGAGTTCAAATTTTGCAGGGAAATCAACTAATAACAAGTATCAACCAAACGCTACTCTCTTCTCTTTTCTTTTCTTTTCTTTCTTTCTTTTTTTATTTTGTATTTTGATCATATATATAGTGACGAATGAAGCTAAAAAAAAAGAAGTCACAGGATCTTATTATATTTCCCCCTGTATTCAGAAAGGAGCAATGACACCAATGGAAGTGTGTGAAGGACTGGGGCTTTATGATCTTAAGAACAGAAAATGGCATATACAAGGGACTTGCGCTCTTAAAGGAGACGGACTTTATGAGGGCTTGGACTGGTTAGCAAGCACTCTCAAGGAGTTAAAAGCCACTGGATACTCTTCAGTGGGCACTTCATCATTCTAATTAACCTGGTTGAAACTCCTCGTCCCTAAACTTTGTCATGTTTAACGTCAAGGAATTGGAAAATCATCTGCGTCGTTTCAATGTATTTCTTATTTTGATTTCTTTCACAGGCTTACTCGAAGCCCTGATTTTGCGGATGAGCTGAAGACCAACGGCGACAATCTACAACTTTAGAAGCTTGAACGCAAGATGATTTTTTTGGGGTTACGTTTGTAAAGCTATTGAAGTCTATAAGGTGCTAACTCCTGGCCTTGGTTGGCACTTTAATCTGTCACAGCCTTCGGTGTATATTAGGACATGCCCCGACCATTGGGGGTTAATTATTAATTTAGTAATAGGGGATTTATGGATGCTTTGGAAGTCCCCTATAATATTGTTGACACATGTTCTATAAAAATAGGGGTGAATTGTAATTTTGCACTCTCCTTTTTTCTCCCTCTCTCTGACACAACAGAATTATACTCTCTCTCTCTCTCTCTCTCTCTCTCTCTCTCTCTCCATGTCTGTATTTGTGTCTGTGATTTTTTTTTTTCCCCACCTAAACTACACAAATGCTAAAGATTGCAATTCAGGAACACCCTTTTGAGAAGCAGCTAGGTGGTTGTGCAAGTAGGGGAAGATAATTGGATGAGTTTTTGCAAGAAGAGGCCCACTACTCGATATTGGGTGATTATTCAGTAGTGATGTTGTCCATGTATTATTCAAACTTAGGCCTCGTTTGGCAAGAGGCTATCTTAGCCAATTAGCCAAAAAGTTACTAAATTAGTCAAAAAGCCAACAACCCATACCAAAAAGTCAAAGATTCTCTTTTCTCTCTACTTTTTGCACATCTTTTCGTAATTAGTCAAAAAGTCATCCGCTTACTCGAAGCCCTGATTTTGCGGATGAGCTGAAGACCAACGGCGACAATCTACAACTTTAGAAGCTTGAACGCAAGATGATTTTTTTGGGGTTACGTTTGTAAAGCTATTGAAGTCTATAAGGTGCTAACTCCTGGCCTTGGTTGGCACTTTAATCTGTCACAGCCTTCGGTGTATATTAGGACATGCCCCGACCATTGGGGGTTAATTATTAATTTAGTAATAGGGGATTTATGGATGCTTTGGAAGTCCCCTATAATATTGTTGACACATGTTCTATAAAAATAGGGGTGAATTGTAATTTTGCACTCTCCTTTTTTCTCCCTCTCTCTGACACAACAGAATTATACTCTCCCTCTCTCTCTCTCTCTCTCTCTCTCTCTCTCCATGTCTGTATTTGTGTCTGTGATTTTTTTTTTCCCACCTAAACTACACAAATGCTAAAGATTGCAATTCAGGAACACCCTTTTGAGAAGCAGCTAGGTGGTTGTGCAAGTAGGGGAAGATAATTGGATGAGTTTTTGCAAGAAGAGGTCCACTACTCGATATTGGGTGATTATTCAGTAGTGATGTTGTCCATGTATTATTCAAACTTACTGGTGGGATAATGTGAACTCACCTTTGTTAAGAAGTTGAGAGACAATGAATGATGTGTTTTGCAGTTTTGCATTTGTTAGGATTACTTAATAATTGTCAATATTATGGACTGAGTTATATATATATATATATAGGTCAAGCTGTGGATTTTGGACCATCAATGCTATAAACTATTATCTGGGTACAAAAGCTAGCTTGGCAATAGCATTTGCAAATTATAAGGGTCATTTAAGAGTTGTAATTTAAGGGTCATTTCAAGGCAAGTATTTTACCAAGTAGCTATCCATAAATGTTTTGAGAAGCTTGCACTTGAGAAGAAACAAGGGGAATGGAGAAACAAGTAATTTATTGCCTTCTAAATGGGAATGGGAACAAAGTCGGGCAGGTGGGTTCGTAGTGAAATAATGATTGAAAAATGAAAAAGAGTTGAAAGATATAAGGTGACAAATAAAAAAATAAAATTGCATGTTAAATGTAGATTTTTAATGTTATAATCTTATTATATTTAAGAAAATTGAATTACATAAATTATATAAGTTGAAAGAGATTCAACAAATAGAGCTATGCTGGACGAGAGATATTATTTGGCCTTTGTGGGCCTATCATACGGGTCACCTTGATGATTCAAATTATTCATATTGTAAAACTCATTAATGTATGCCATTTTATTTTATTATTTATTAGATATTAGTTAGTGTTAAGGGTCAAGGGGTAGTGGTTTAGTGTATAGTTTTCCTACCTTATAGGATCATGGGTTTAAGGATTTGTGAAGAAAAACAGGTTAGGTTCTTCTCAATGTGAACCAACAAGAGGTCTTCCTCTTCGAAGTGGATCTTGCTCACCTATTTCTTTTGTTTTTGGTTTGTTTTGTTTTGTTTTCTTAATTTTGTTAAAAAGAAGGTATGTATCAAGTGGTATCAGAGCGGTTGATCTTTGGTAATGGCTACACCATCGGAGATCATGGAGTCCATGCATGAAGATATAGTAGAGATTAAAGCACTTGTCTCTAATATGATCGAGATTGGCAAGCAGTTCAAGAAATCTCTCGATGACATCAAAATGCCGATAAAAACACTTAGTTTTGAAGATGAAAAAGTTGAAAGATGGGTAAAAACAACACGAATTTCAAAAAGTTGAAAGATGGTTAAAAACAACACAAATAAAAATATTGAGAAAGATGATATCTTGATAAAGGGAAAATCAACAATTAGTGTTGCGGGTTCAAAGTGTCTAAAAAGAGTTTGTACAAGTTTAAGTGATACATTGAGAAACCAGAAGCTAAATATTTTTATTTTATCTTATATGTCATTTTATTTTATTGTTTATTAGATATGATTAGTAGTGGAAGTGGGGACGCTGCTGCGCAACCCGCGCATGAGTGTCTGTTGTGCAGCGATTTGGACCCATTTCAGAGTCCATTTTAATAATCCGAACCGTTCACATTTTAGAATACATCAAGTAGAACATGCCTGCAAAAAATCAAGTTAATCGGATATCGTTTACCTATTCATCCATTCACATTTGTATTCATTTTAATCAAGTTAAAATACATTTATATTTATTTTTGGCAGTGGTTTAGTATACAGTTTTCCTACTTTATAGGATCATGGGCTTAGTGGGTTTGTAGTTTTCTTGTATATATGTAAACCATCTCTATTGATGAAATAAGAGAAGAAAAATATTATCAGTCTTCCTTTGCGAAGAAAAATAGGTTAGTTCTCCTCAATGTGAATTAACATGAGGTCTTTCATTTCGAAGTAGATCTTTTTTCCTTATTTTTATTTTTCTTAATTTGTTAACAAGAAGGTACGCATCAATTAAACAGATCATTTATGGGGGAAAAAATCAAATTGATTTATTTTACACTTTTGTCTCCTTTATATTTAGCCATTTTTTCACTTTGGCCCTTGAAATTCTATTTCTCACTTTACCCTTCGTGTTTTAAATTTTTTCCAATTACTTCTAAAGCTACACATCCAACATAGACATGTTCATATAAATGTGCCTATAAAACCAACCTGCGTCTATTTAACCAAAGCTTTAAAGGGTGTCCATCTTTCGATCCACTTAAATGGTGGATAGTAGAGAACTTGCAATGCCTGAAGGCCACGCCAAGCAACAGGACACTTGGCGCTTGTGTACCTCCGTACAATCTCAAGGGCTGCAGTTTTTACTATAAAGAGTCCTATATCACCAACAACCCCATTTCCAATTAACCCATGTTTCGTTGAAGTCATACATTGCAAAGTCTTCCGAGAGAAACCATTTGATAAAGAATCCACAGGCTGATTTTTAGTAGTGATAATGACCTTTGGCTCCAACTTCTTACTTGAACAAAATAAACGTAAGGAGTCTCCCATTGGGCTGATTGGAAAAGCTCATTTTCACACCTTCAATCAGTCAATAATGTATGTAGCAATGTACCACATCATTCCAACATTGAATTTTACACCAAACACCAATCAAAGAAAAAAACAGAGTGTCGCTTGCTCTCCCTCACTCACCGTCCCTCAATCACCGTCGCTCGTCGTCTTATCACCACTGTCGCTCACCGTCTCCTCACCTCCCATCGACAGGTTTGTCTCTCTCTCTCTCTCTCTCTCTCCCTCCCATCAAATACATGCACATGAATATATCAATATTTTAAGACACACACAGAGAGAGATGAAATCTTTATTCATTGCATATGTATGTTAGTTTTTGTCTCTACTACCAAGATAAAAGAAAAATAGATACCGTCTACATTAGCAGATTGAAATCGTCAACAGCAGCGTGGAGCACTATGTCACGTGCCACCGAATTACCAATACAGGATTACCTACAAAAAGGAAGTCTCAAGGAAGAGAGGCTAAGGGAATACTCTAGAAGCTCTTGGAAGAACTTGAGAAAGTATGAATACCATGAAGGATGCTGGAAACCTCTAGAACACTCAAGAGAAAGGTAGACCTTGTACATAGTTCTAGAAGCTTGTACATAAGTCTTGTATATTCTAGAGTAGGTTCTTTGAGAGGATGAGGGAAGGATCTAGAATCCTCTCCATCCATGTAGATCTAGAATACTTCCAGAATAGTCCATAAGATATAGTGGGAGGAAGTGTCTAGAATACTCTCCACTAGTATAGTTCTAGAATGTTCTATGTAGCCTATGAAAGGGGGAGGGCCTCATTTGGCCAAACCACGTAAGTAAACCCAAGTGCAACCAAGAGTTGTAAGCTTTCTCAAAGTTAATACAAGGCATTCTCTCAAACTCTCTCTTTGTGTTCTTCTAAGCTTCTCTTTCCTACAACTTTGTGAGTTAGGCTGACTTAGCATCTACAAGTAAAACTTGAGATTGTCTAAGTGCCGCACGGATAGCTTGGAAACAACCAAGTCTGTGACAACCAACTTCAGTTTTCTTTCTTCTTGACGCTTCTGCTCCCTAAGCTTCTTGGCCCACCAATCAAGCACAATTGGCTACGCAATGCACTCCATTGGTTCATCCGAGTAATCATCTGCTTTCTCTCCCTTGTCCTTTCCCTATATATATAGATATATATTATCAATTCTAACAAAAAAACACAATTTATATATTGAATGATAATATACAACACTCACATTTCTGGTATTCACTTTCTTATGTCGACAGACTGAATCAATCAAATCATGCGTTTCCATCTTCAAAGCCTGTTTTTCATTTTCAATTGAAACATCAATATAATTTAAAGAAAAACTGTATACCATGTTAAAAACAAAATTTTACCCCAAATTGATTGAGTTTTGTGGCACAATAGCTTGCATTGATTTGCAACAACCAAAAAGAAAGAAAGAAATCAAGAAATCAAGAGAGAGATAGAGGCACAAGGAAACAGAGATAGGGAGATACAAAGAAACAAAGACAGAGAGATGCAAGAAACAGAGACAGAGAGAGACACAGGTTTACCCTTGTTTTGGCCTTCGGCCATTTTGAGAACCACCAGCAGGATCGGAGAATTCTTGAAAGAGAGAGGATTCTTGAAAGAGAATGAGCGAGCGAGAGAAAGAACGAGCGAGCGAGAGAAAGAACGAGAGTGAGAGAGAGAGAATTCTTGCTGAGTGGTTCTGATTTCAACTCTGGCAACTCAGTTATACTTATAGAAAGATTTTTTCGTTAGGCATTGAGTACGCGAGTGGGAAAAAATAATTAATATATATATATATACCTCTTATAATTTTAAAAAGGTTAAATTACAAACACATCTACTTAAATTATAAATTACTCCCTATGATTTTAAAAATTTCATTATGTCCCTTAAGGTTTCTAATTTCATAACAAATAGGTTATTTTATTAATAAATTATCAAGTTAATTAACAGTTTTTAATAATGTTAAAATTTTATTTCAATTAATAATTCAGATAATTTTATTATTGTATAGGTGAACAGTTAGAAATTTCACTTTTTTCAATTAATTCCGTTAAATAAAAAATTCTGACAGGAAGGTATTTGTAATTTTTCAAATCATATGGAGCAATTCGTATTTTAAACAAGCCTCAGAGGGGGTATTTTTAATTTACCCTTTTAAAAATTACATTTTACCTTTATAATTTCAAAATAGATGATTATTTTTATTAATAAATCATCAAATCAATTAATAACTTTTAATGATATTAAAATTTTATTTCAATTAATAATTTAAGGAATTTTATTATTGTATAAGAAAACAATTACACATTTTTAATTTTTTAGTTAATTTTCTTAAATATATTTTTTTAATAAGGGAATATTTATAATTTTTAAATCACAGTTGGCAATTTCACTTTTTTCAATTAATTCCGTTAAATAAAAAATTCTGACAGGAAGGTATTTGTAATTTTTCAAATCATATGGAGCAATTCGTATTTTAAACAAGCCTCAGAGGGGGTATTTTTAATTTACCCTTTTAAAAATTACATTTTACCTTTATAATTTCAAAATAGATGATTATTTTTATTAATAAATCATCAAATCAATTAATAACTTTTAATGATATTAAAATTTTATTTCAATTAATAATTTAAGTAATTTTATTATTGTATAAGAAAACGATTACACATTTTAATTTTTTAGTTAATTTTCTTAAATATATTTTTTTAATAAGGGAATATTTATAATTTTTAAATCACAGTGGGCAATCCATATTTTAAACGAATCTCAGAGAGTATATTTATATATATACATATACATATTTTGTAGGTGGGGTAGGTATCCCAAATTTATTGATGCAAAGATTTACCATCTCTACTTCATTGTTGGATTGTGTATACCCATTGTCGAATTGTCTTTAAGACATCAAATCTTTGAAGGCAAAATGCATTTGGAAGGAAATCACACCATGATCAGTTGCGGAAAACGAAAGACCCTTATTTAAGTCATTGTATTCATACAGGAAAAATCATAGCAATCTTAGTTCTATCAAGTGGAAAATGAGTAGTATCATATTTCTTGTTATTATGGTTCACGCTTGCAACATCTGGTTTAACTTTTAACCAAAGAATAATGTTTCGAACAATGTTTCAAACTATATACTAATCAGTGTTTTTTTTTTTACTCATAATTTTGTAATTTTTTTTTGAGATAATTACCTAAAAGTCCTATCAACATGTTTGGTTGTAGCTTAGGTACTATCAAAAACTTTTTGAACCAATAAGTCCTATTTGTAGGTAAAAAGACGTGTTTTCCCTTTAACATAAACAACTGTATATAAAAAAGCATTCACATTATTCACGTTATTTACTAGAAAGAAAAAACAAATCAGTTGACAGATCAGTTATGGAAGTAGCTGAAGATTCGAATCGTGAACGATCTTGAAGGATTTATTGGTTTGGTTCGTTATTATACATAATTGATTTCTTGGTTTTGATTCGAATAACAAAGGATCTTGAAAGATTTCTTAGTTTGGTTCGCTTTTTGAGTTGAAATCTGTTGGAGTTTGTTATGTGCGATTTTGATTTATAAATTCAAGAATTGATTTGCTGGATATTTGATCTTCGATCTGGTTCATAGGTATGTATTGTTTCGATTTTTGTATATTATGTGTTTTTAGAATTTTCTTTAGTTTTGATTGAATTTATTAATGAGAATATGTTGAATAATTTCGTTTTTTACGAATTGAAGACATGATTTGCTGGATGATTTCTCGGTTTTGGTTAGGTATTTTATGAATTGAAAACGTGACTTGTGAAAACTGAGAAAGTTCTTAGTATTGTTAGGAGGTATTTGTTCTGGTTTTTATTGATGCGATCTTTTTTTCTTGTTTATATTGAAAGATGAGTGAAGGTTGTACGAGTGTGCCTATTTTTTTGTTGTGCAAGTATAATGGTTGCACATTTGCAATTAAGATTGATCAAAATGTTACATATGGTTAGTTTGTTGATAAGCTATGTTTGAAGTGGGATAGTTTGCAATCTGATAATATTTGTCTATCTTACTCATTGTCTGGACATCCTAGTTGTACGTTGGACAACAATGAGGAGTTAGATTTGTTGTTGGCATTAGTTGTGCATTTTGATTCAAAGTGTATTGATGTTGTTGTGAGAGTAAAAGACTCAACGATTGACTGTGGTTATCTCAACAAAAGATTGGATTATGGAGAAAGAGAGTCAATGTTGGATCATGAAGTTTGTGATATTGCCTTGTCTTATGACAGCAGTAAGTCTGTGAACTTGTGAAACAGAGCATCTACATCCTCCAAAAGGAATTCAAGGTTGGAGGTTGAAGAAAAGGTTGATATGTTATCATCATTTTGTCGACACAAGGAAAAAAGTACTGTTGTCTGCTGGTTGGGCAGTTAGTATTACACATGTAGGACAAAAATTTGAAGGTGGAATTGTTGAATTTCGTAATGCATTGTCGAAGTTTTCTATTGACTGTGGATTTGAGTTCATGTTTGTTAAGAATGATAAAGTTCGTGTTGCTGCACAATGTTTGTTTAGAGAGACAGAAGGTTGTATGTGGAGTGTTCATGGTAAAGTCAAGAATGCTAATGGGTTCTTTTATATAAGGAAGCTGAACAATGTCCACACATGTGTTGTTGAAGTACGTATGATGAATCATTCTCATATGAGTTCTGATTTAGTTGTTGATTTGATTGTTGAAGGTGTTCGTGATTGTAGACCGCCTCGAACTCGCTTCGCGCGCCCCTCTTTCGGAGAGGGCGCGAATTGGGTTCTAGCTACTACAGTTTGGACTCGTGTTACGGTTCTGAATCTAATCTCACAAAGTGCAATATAAGACTGATAAATCACCAAAGAGTCTAAATCCGGCAAATCGTTTTGGAAAATCGATTTTAATAAAAAAGTGCCAAACATGGACTGCTTTGCCAGATTTCAGAGTCGCCACCTAAATATTTTCTTTTGGGGAAATTTAGGAAATCCTGACTCGTGCCAAAGGCCACGTGTCCGTCATCACCAAAGTTGCCTCAGCACGGGAACTTGGGTACGAGTGGAGAAGGTCCTGAAATGAGCACCCCCGCTCGCCCGATCAAAGATCGGCCTCTACTAACATGATATGTTGTTTTTGAAAACACATGCGTTCTTATTCCGGTTTATTAACTAACCTTAGAGCATCTTCAATGGTGGTTGCTATATTGCTATTGCTATTGCTATAATTTGGCAGTGAATAGTGTTATTTTGCCAAATTATAGCAATGGTGCTCCAATGGTCATTTGCTATTTTTGGCAAATTTCAACCAACTTTCCCTCCAAGTTTGTAGGTGTTGTTTGGATATAAGTTTGTTGTGATTTTATTTTTGTTTATTTTTTGTCTTTTGTGACATTTTTTTACCCGTTTGTTAAAAAATTTATATATTTATATTATTCCCAACTAGACAAATATAAAAAATAAAAAAAATGAAAAATTGGAAAAATTGAAAAAAATTATATATTTATATTATAATGTCTTTTTATTATAATAAAATTATCTTCATTTAATATCAGCTAATGTATTTTATCTTTTTATTGCCTTCATTTGAAAAAAATATATTTATTTTTTTGCATTATACTTTATTGAAAATATTAAATTATAATACAAATTAGTGAACATTATACATTGAAAAAATAATATTACATTGTGAAATATAAAATACTCAAAAATAAAAAAAAACAACATGAAATTTCATTACAAAATAAAAATTACATTGCAAATAAAGACTAACAATTACATCAAAAAATAAATGATATTGCAAATTTAATGATATTGCAAAAAATAAAGACTAACATTTATCCCGTAATTATTCATCAGGAGGTAAGGGGAAATAAAAATTTAGACTGCTCACATTTGAGGACCACTTGGCGAAAATCTCATTTTTTTGCATTGTGTAATACGCTTTCATCTGAGGGTTCAAATGAGAAATGTCCGTAGTCATTATCATACGTTCTTCCTTTTTCATCTCATGTTCTTGTCTTCTGATCTCAAAGTCATGTTTTTTTTATCTCAAGTTCTTTTATCTCCTGCAGTGCTTGAATCCTTTTTTCTTCTCTTTCATCTTTTTTCTTTTCATTCTCAGCAAGGTATTGGTTAAATGTGTCTAATTGTGTGCTCATTTTTTGAATTTTAGCTTGAATGACTTGATTTTTCTGAAATAATTCTTTTGCAGATTTCCTACCCATCGGCCTTTTACCCCTTGCAGAGACACTGCCCTCACCAACAGTTGAATTGTTACGAACACTTGGACTGGTGTCATCTTCAAGAGAAATGCAGTTATCCATAGGGGAATCGGGGGCTGAATTAGGGGAAAATGGTGTATGTATCCTTGATTTCACCGTATTCGTAGGATTTACATCTTGCCACCTGATATTGATTTGCAAAATTGGCTAGCAATGTTCAAAAATAAAATGTTTGTTTTCATCTTGATGGTATAACAATTTTGCTTGAAGCATCTATATCAAAAAAATATTAAATTAATTAATTAGTTAATTTTTATGTAAGACAAAATAAAAAAAAACTAACATAATAAATAAAAATGAAATCTTACTCAATCAACTTGTGACGCCCCACTTGGATGTAGATTTTCAACTTGTGCTAGACACCCACGAAATTTGTTGCAACATTTCATTATTACACCCCATCGAGATAAGATAGACACTTGTGTTCTTGAGTGATCATTCTGCAGCGAGCAAAAATTTTAAAAAATTCTTCCCAAAAAATGAGTATGCGATTGCGAATTTCCAACAATTGGGTCTTCAGTAATGTGACACCAGGCTCTACAAATTGCCACATCTTCTTCAGTAGTAAATGATTTTCCTCTCTTTGTTTTTGACGAACCTTCCATAGTGATTGTGTGAAAAAACTAAAAATAATATAATTTCGGAAATTTAGTATGAAATCAAATTGAGATGAAGAGAGAAGAAAAGAAAAATGAAATGTGCAATGGTTGCTGTGGAAAAAAATTCAAATAAAGACTTTCTATTTATAAAAATTCAAACAGACCCAACGGCTTATCAAATGCCCAAACAGAGCCCAACGGCTCTATTTATAAAAAATTAAGTTTATTTTTTTAAGCCACCCATCCACCTAACAAATTGAGTTGATTTTTTTTTTTAAAGCCAAACAGAGCCCAACGGCTCTATCAAATGCCATCCCCCATCGTCCACGTGTTGATCTTGAACGGTTGAGATTAATGTTCATCAACCTTTTCTTCCTCTCCCTCTCACTGTCTCTCTCATTCCTCCTCCATGTCCCTTTCACTCTCAGATTCGTCTCTTACTCTCTTCTTGCTCTCTTCGATTGGTGAATCTTCTCACTCTCTTCTCACACTCTGTCTCTCTCTCACTGTCTTCGATCTACCTCTCTCTCACTGTCTTCGATCTACCATCCCCATCGTCCATGTCTCTCACTGTCTTCGATCTTCTTACTCTGGCTATCCAGTTCTACTTCTCTCTCCGTCTCACTCTATCCTTCATCTCTCTGTCTTCGATCGGTGAATTCTGAATAAGCGACTGTTTGAAACAGAGAGAGAGATGAGACCAAGTATATGCTCTGTGTCAGTCGATGAATCTCTCAAGCAGGATGATGAGACCAGGTATATGCTGAATTTGTTTTTTCTGAATCTGTTTTTTTTTTGAATCTGTATTCTGAATCTGAATCTGTTTTTTTTTTTGAATCTGTTTTGTAATTTTTTTGAATCTATTCTGACGATGAGAGCATCTCAAATTTGGCAAATTATAGCAACCATTGGATCTATTTTGGCAAATTTGAATCTATTTTTTTACCAAACCAGCTGCCAAACCAGGTATAAAAATTCTGAACCTGTTTTTTTTTTCTTCTTATTCTGTGAATCTGTTTGATGAATCTGTAATTTTTTTGGATTTTGGATTTGTTTGAATCTGTTTGATGAATCTGTGAATCTGTAATTTTTTTTGATTTTGGATTTGTTTGAATCTGTTTGATGAATATGTGAATCTGTAATTTTTTTGGATTTTGGATTTGTTTGAATCTGTTTGATGAATCTGTAATTTTTTTGGATTTGTTTTTTTTTCTGTGAATCTGTTTGATGAATCAAATTGAGAAACAGATAATAATTTTTTTCTGTGAATCTGTTTGATGAATTGGCTGAATTTGCATGAAGAGAGGGGGGGAGGGAGGGAGAGAGGGAAGGAGGGAGGGAAACCATTGGTTTTGGCTGAGCTGGCATGAATGACAGCTGCCAAAGCTTGTGTCAAATTTGACACAAGCTTTGGCATTTCTCAAATTTGGCAGCTGCTATGTTTTGCCATTGGAGCATCAAAATTCAACACAGCTGCTATATTATAGCAATGGCAGCTCCAATGGCAAACCATTGGAGATGCTCTTACTATGTGATGCGCACAACATACAAATATAGACTAAATCGCTCGATTTGGAACAAAACATCTTATGTGTGTTTTTTGAAAATGGTTTGAAGATGCTACTCGCAAGTAGGCTAAAACGCGGATTTGCCACCCTCAAGTGGGCTTAAAACATGATGATTTGCCACTTCAAGTGGGCTTAAAACTCACAGTTTGATGAATTGTTCTAATTCAAGTAATGAAGCCTTCATCTACAGGCATTCATGCAGTTAATTATTTAAGCACATAGCCTCATGGCAAGAATGCTATCATGGCAGTCACTTACACACATGCAAGGATGCTAAAGCATAAACACTCACAGTGTACTCCGAGCCAAAGAAAGAAAATTAGTTAGAAATCAATGCATGATCCTAGCTATGTTAAGATGCCTAATGCAACGCATGCAAAATGCAGCTGAATAGGCTCGGTTATCTAAAATGGCATATGAATGCAACACTTGATAACATGCTTTGGAACACGTATTCAAGAAAGTGTATTGAAATACAATGCAGTTTGCATGATGCGTCGAGCCCGGTACATGCAAGACAAATGAATGATGCATGCATGGAAAGCATAAGTATGCTAATTGAAACGTGCCCTAAAACTAACCACTGAAAGCGGGTAAATAAAAAGGAGAAAGACGTGGGGTTGGAAGACATTCACACACACACGCACACTTATTACAACATTGCGGCCTCTCGACGGAGGGTTTGAATAAATCAACTAACTAGCTACGCTAATTAAGCTAACTATTACAAATCAACTAATTAACTAACTTAGCTAATTAATTATTACGACACAAATGAATTTGAACAACTAGCTAATCTAAGCTAATTAAAGCAATTAAATTAATTAACTATCTAAGCTAATTAATTACAACACATTTGAACTAGTTAGAAACAACTAACTAATAAAGCAATAAACAGAAGACTGCCTCGCGGGCGAGGGAGACATGCATGCTCCGTTTGCTTCGCCTGGAAAATGCCTTTCCTTGCCATAAGTTGTCTTTGTTTGCACTCACGGTGACCGCAGAACATCGAACGCACTTTCAGGTTGCATCTGCCTCAAAACAGGAGCATTCTAGACAAATTTTGCTGCAAGTGGCCGGCAGGCCACTTAACTGGTTGGCAGGCTACTTAAACTGGCCGGCCGGCCACTTTCATTTCCAGAATCTCAACTTTGCTGCAACAGAGATCAACAAAGGCAGAACAATGCATTTGCAAGAAAATGTGTGTGCAACTACTCTCCTTATCATTTCTCAAGCTCAATGGAGCGTAGTACTCAACTTTCAAGCCACCAATCACGCATCTCAATGCATGATGGCCAAGGAGCCAAGTTCACATAATATTAGTGAATGCACAAACAACACATACCCTATCATGCTTGATTAAGAGGGTCGGCGACCAAGAAATGCTACACGTTTCATCACTTTGAGTATGAAACGTGCAACATTCCTCGTGTTTGGATTAACGTCCAATCCAAACACATGCAAGGCAAACAAGATGATCAACCTTCAATGCTAAAGTGACATGCACAAGACTCTATCATGTAAGCAATGCATGCATGACATGTTTAAAAGCTAAGGCATCAAAGCTAATGAAACATATTACACATGAGGCATGCATTATCAATCTCAAATGGTCAAACCAACCCCGGACAGAGGTCAAACATGCCAAAACAGTGGCTGAAATATGTTAAGATCAAGGCATATAACACAAGGAGAACATGCTCATTTGATGGCTCATTAACAATGCACAAAGACACAACTCTCAAAAGCTCTCAAGGAATGAAATAAGTGAGAACATGACACACGTACATGCTCTAAAATAACATGTTAAATGATGCCCAAACATGCAGCCATCACAAATATAGCATAGTAAGGTGCTCAAAACTCAAGACTAACTAAGGTACTTGCACCATAGCCATATCAAGCAAGTCCCAAAGGGCCAAGATGACTCAAAACAGTCCCAAGGCAGGTCAAAACAATGCCAAAACATGCATGGAGTAGAGCTAACACATGCTAGAATGGGAGGCATAAGGCATGACGCATGCAAGGCCAATTAGTGGGGTTAAACTATACATTTTTTTTTTTGATAAATAGTGGGGTTAAACTACACATACCAAAACCAAGCATGAGGTGACTTCACCAACAAAAATCAGAGTTGTAACATGGTAAAATAACACCAAAAACATGCTGAGATGGTAGCCCAAAAGCTTAGGCAAGGATGCATACATATTGGCTCATAAGTGAAGCATAAGGCTCAACCCTCGAACACAATAAAGGGATGATAAATGCGAGAATATGGCAGAGGTATATGGTCTAAAATAACATGCCAAATGATGCCATGCCATGCCATGCAAAAAGCTCGAATATGACATGCTAGAGGTCTCAAAGTGCAAGACTAGCAAAGCCAAATGAACTATAGCTATGCAGAGCCAAGCATGCATGACCAAAACCACTCAAATCAAACCTAAAGCATGCTAAAACATAGCCAAAAATGTGCTGGGGTAGAGCATACACATGCTAGATCAATAGGCTAAAACACCAAATACACTAGGCTAGTGAACAAAATTGCACTACAAGTGCAAGAAGCATGCAAGAGACAACCAAACCAATCAAAAACAGAGTTATGACATGGAAAATTAGTGGTAAAAACATGTTGAGATAGAGCTAACATGAGCTAGAATGAGAGGCATAAAGCATGATGCATGTTAGGCCAACAAGGAGGATTGCACTACAAGTGTATGATGCAAGAAACCAATGATCAAACCAACCCAAAACAGAGTTAGGGCAGGTACAAAAAGTCACAAAAACATGCTTGAACTCAACTCAAAAGAAGGAGAAATGTATGCTCATGTATTAGTCCACCAACACAAGCAAGCAAGAATACAAGGAGAGGGGATCACCCCCTCCTATTTTGGACCACAAGAGCAACTTTTTACCACTGAAATTCCTTTGAGTTTTAGTGGTTAAAAGGCCAAGGAAAGGTCAAAACAAAAGCTTAGAGAATTGGCTCAAAAGGCTTAATAAGCCAAAGAGCAAAAGAGGGGGACCACCCCCCTAACCCCATAAGGTTCAAACCAACACTTTAAAGCCTTAAAACCAGAGTTATAAAGAGGCTAAAACCAGCCCTTAACTAGCATGCAAAGGTGGCAAAAGACTTAATCAAAACAAAGCTTTTAAAAGGACAAGTGCCTTACCCTTGGAGCACAGTAGCAATGAGGCAACTTCAGCAACAATTCTGAACCAAATGCACTCCAAAGACCTCAAATGAAATTCCAATGGACCTCAGCTCCAAAGTGAAGGTGTTTGAGTAGGTGTTTGTGTGCAAAAGTATGAAGAAACAACACTTTTGAGTCAATATAGCACAAATATAGAGAGAGAGGGAGAATTCTAGCGAGAGAGGAATATTTTAGCCCTAAAATTTTTGAACCTCTGGAAAGGGAGGGAGAGCTCCCCTCTTATAGAACAATGTAAGCACAAGCTTGAAACTTGCCTCCATCCCTTCATACACGTGTATGGAGGATGACTCAGTGAGCCACAGTTGGCCCAAAATATCTGAAAATATCTAAAAAGGAGAAAAAGAGGCTGTCGGCCAGTTTAAGTGGCCTACAAGGGAAGAAAGTGGCCGGCACATGCCAAAAGTGGCCGACAAGGCCTCTCCTCCCTTAGGCAAGAGGCAACAAGGTATGGCACAAAAACAAACCAAAAGGAAGGGATCCAAGAGACCCCAAGACAAGGCACTCAGCCGAAAGCTCCTGAAACTAGCCTATGGGCCACTACAAGTGGCCTACAAGAGGGAAAAGTAGCCTATAGCTACAAAAAGTGGCCTACAGGCCTCCCTCTCCCTCTAGGCAAAGGCACCAAGACATGGTCCAAAAACAAACCAAGAAGAAGAGAGTTAAGAGGTCCCGAGACAAGGCGCTCAGTCGAAAGCCCCAAAAACTCAAAGCGAGCACAAACATGCGCGATCATCGCGTGCACAAACGATGACGTCTGAGTCTTAAGGTTGGTCAAAAATGGGGTGTCCACAGTGATAATCCACTGACACATCCAGTTCATGTTGTTCGGGATTTTAGGTTGGGGTATGGGCTGAGAGTTAGTTATTGTCAAGCTTGGTTGGGGGTAGAGAAAGCAAAAGGTGAGATTTTTGGAGGCTGCTTAATGTCATTTGACCAGTTAAGATGGTATGTGGATGTTGCAAAGAGTTGCAATCCAGCGAGTTACATTGAGTTTGAGTGTGATGATGATACTAAATGGTTTAATAGATTATTTGTTACTTTTCATGGTTCCATTAGTGGATTTGATTATTGTCGGCCTCTCTTATTCCTTGATGGCACATTTTTGAAGGGAAGATTTAGAAGAAATTTACTTGTTGTTACAGGAAAAGATGGAAATCAAGGTACATAAGAATTCTGTTTTCTCTGTTTTGAAATTGAGAAAGTTCTCAGTTTAGAAATATGATTGAATGTCTTAAATTTTATATAATATTGTTGTTGTATATGCATTTTTTATTTTTTCAGTTATTCATTTTAGTGTTTGATATTTTGAATGTTACAGTGTTATCATTTTCTAAGAATAATAGAATATTCTCATTTTTTTTGTTTTGTACATGCAGGGTTCTTTCTTGTTTGTTTTGCGGTTGTTGACTTAGAGAATCAAGACAATTGGCATTGGTTTTTGGAGCATTAGAGTACAATTGTTTCACCAAAACGAAATATTACATTCGTGTTAGATCGTAACCTTGGATTAGTTGAAGTTTTGCCAAAGGTTTTCCCAATGGCTTTCCATACTTATTGTTTATATCATTTGAAGATGAACTTGAGGCATCATTTGTGTGGTATGTTTCATGGATTGAAAGAAAAGCTGATCACTCTGTTTGGGAAATGTGCATATGCTCCAACTGAAGAAACATTTCATCACTGTTTGGTTGAGTTAAAGACTAAAGGTGGGTCAAGAGTAAACGAAATATTACATTCGTGCTAGATCGTAACCTTGGATTAGTTGAAGTTTTGCCAAAGGTTTTCCCAATGGCTTTCCATACTTATTGTTTATATCATTTGAAGATGAACTTGAGGCATCATTTGTGTGGTATGTTTCATGGATTGAAAGAAAAGCTGATCACTTTGTTTGGGAAATGTGCATATGCTCCAACTGAAGAAACATTTCTTCACTGTTTGGTTGAGTTAAAGACCGAAGGTGGGTCAAGAGTTGAAAAGTTTTCAGATGACATACCATATGATCATTGGAGTAATGCATATTTTTGAGGGCAACGCTATGGAGAGATGTGGTCAAATGTAGTTGAATCTTTCAATTCGTGGATACGAGAGGAACGCCACTTGTCTACCACAAAGTTGATTGATAGTGTAAGAATTAAGTTGATGAGGAAAATTGTAATGACCCAATTTGATTTTTTTTTTATATAAAAAAAATAGCCATTGCATAATTTAATTGAGCAAAATTTTGAATTTGATTGCCGTGTAAATTCTGTGCGAAAATAGTTCGATTTTGTATTTTTTAAAAATAATTCCCGATCTTAAAAAATTATGAAAATTTTATATGTTGTTCCCATATGAGTCTAGCACGTTTGGTAAAAATTCAGAATTTATTGATGAGTATTTATTTTATGAAAATTCACGGACTAATTGGTGTTCAGTTTAATTTATAGCAAAATTTGAAATTGAGTTTTGGGTGTTTGGACCAGGATTTGAGATAAATTTGTTGAGTCTATTTTGGTATATAATTGGACCATGTTTGACTTATGAGTGAGACCCATGATTTAGATTCAATTTAATTTGAATTTGTTTATGATTTATGTTTAATTATTTGGTCCCTTTTAATTATGTGATTGGTAAGTTATTATTATTTATTATATGGGATTATAATAAATATTTGAAACTTGAATTTATAGTGGGTAAAATATAGTGAAATTTTTTATATTTTTATAGTGAATGAAATGAGTGCATATTTCATAGTGAGCAAAATATTATATTTTGTGGTGTACAAAATTGTTATATTTTGTGATGGAAAAAATTATATCATTTTATAATTTATATTATAAATTCTGAGATATTATTATAAAAGTTATATATATATATATATTTGGAAAAAAGCCAAGCTTTGGGAAGCAAACCCACATGGGTTGCTCCCCCTTTTATCCTTACCATCATTTTCCATTCCTCTACATTTCATATTATTGCTTTGGTTGGGTTGGCAGAACCCTCTCTCTCTCTCTCTCTCTTTCCTTGTTCTCCATTAATGCTCAGGCTTTGAGCTTAGAGTGAGAGTCTTTAGAGTGAGATTTTGCAAAAGTGTTATAAATGAAAGTCAGAGAGCTCATCGTGATCTTCGCAATGGTAGTCTCAGATTCATGATCGGGCAAGATTTGCCTTCCAGATCTGCTCTTCTTTATTAATTGAGGTAGGGACTTTGTTCATATTTTTACATTAAAGCCATGTTAGGGTTATTTTGAGAAAATATACCATTATAAGAGGTATTGCATATATATATTCAGATTTTTGTTTTGTAATTTTTGAAAGAAAAATTATGTTAAAATGTTAAGAATGTTGGCATTTTGAGGTTGATTTGGCAAAAAATCATTTTGTGTTGATAATTTTGTGAAATAAATCTGAAAATAAAATTTAAAAGATGTACGGATTGTATCTACATCATATTATGATTAGATGATTTATTTTGAGAAATATAAAGTTGAAATATATATATTTTTTTAATCTTTGATTTGGAATTTATTTTTGAGAAAAAAAATTGATGTTGAAGAATATTATGTAGATTGTTAAGTTGGGATTATAGAGTTGTTTTGGGATTAAAAACTTTAAAATGTTATATTTATGAAACTTTATGAAAGATGATATGTTGATGATTAAGTTGTGTTCATTTTTTTTTTTTTGAAATGAAAAATGTGAAATATGGACTTTTGAACTCACAACCTTGAAAATGTTACTCTTGGGCATATTTCATAATTTTTTATGTAAATACCATGTTGGTTAAGTAATTTTAGAAAAAAATATAAAATTGTTAGTGGTAAATTTGGAAAAAATATTACATCTCTAAGTAACTTGGCATGAAAAATAGTTATATTGAAATATAGTTATGTTTGAGGGATGAGGCATGTGAAGTTAAGTTTGGTATTGTTAATTTGAAAATTTTTTAATGTGATAAACTTACTAATTTAGTGGATTAAATTAGTTTTGATTAAAAGGTTATATCCGTTATGGTTAAAAGTGTGTTTTTAAGATTATACTATAATTTTTGATATAGTAGGATGTAAATGGTAATATTTAATAAGTATGGGATTTGGTGAAAATCATATTGGTTATCTTGGTTGAAGTGAAACAAAAATTAATTGAAGGTTTTGTGTGAGTCAAAACAGTTGGGAAATTGATAAATAGTTTTAATATTTGGTGTATGCTAATATGTTGTTTTTGAACATCAAATTCATATATGAGATATTTGAAGTGTAAATTGAGGGTTTGGTAAAGTTAGAAGTTGTTGATTTACATGTGGTAAATACATGAACATTGACATTATTATATTATCTCTTGGGATTGTATCATGGTATTACATTGATAGAGATATGAAAATTTGATCACAATGGAGTATTATGTGGTGGAATTGAAATTGGAACTATTCTAATGCATTGTTACATATTGCATTGCCATTCCATTCCATTGTTATCATGGATTTCGAATTACAATTGAAAACTATTGTTTTGAGAAAGGAATTGTTTTTGGTGAAACAAGATCATTTTGAATTGTTTTCGGTAAATACGTTAGTAAGTCCGTCTAGGGGGTGTAGTTTGATATCGGTTAAGTTGGCCTGAGTGTCCATGGTGAAAGACCAGAAACCCGCGCGGATAGGTGTTGAGCCTTCCAGTTAATACTGGTAAAAATGACAGATTACAGGTGCCGAGCCTTCCAGTTAATATTGGTAAAAATGACAAATTAGTAGTACTTGTATAGTCTACTTACAGACACCAGCCTAGGGATTACCTAAATTGTATTTACCATCTTAGAATTTTATTGAAATTGTTGGATTAATATGTTTTCAAATTGGCATTGTGTGTAAGATTTTCAAAAGATGAGAAAAATATTTTGAGCATGATATGACATATGCATTCATCTCATAAGACTGTATAAAATGGATTTGATGAATTGTTTAATTATTTGATTCAATTGATAATGAGATAATTGAATGAATTGAAAAGGATGTCCTGTTGCTATTTGTAAATCATAGTATAAGACGTAGCGGACGATTAATTTCAAAGCCATACCTTTAAGCAGAGTCTGAAGTGAAGGATTTCGTGGGTAAATCACGTGCTTCCAGAAAGTGAACAACCAACCCAGTTGTAATAACCCTGACCCCAGATTAACGTTAATTCGTGCTTAGTTAAGCCTAACAATAATTTAGGAAGGATTTGGAACTAATTTGCATGAGTATTGCATAATCTTTGTATTTCTATCTGTTAGGCGTAGAAAGATCTGTTTATATTTTAATTTCGGTTCACGAATTGAGAGCCTTATCGGCGTCCGAATCCGGAATCGGCTTGTGTTATGTGCTAGTTAGGATTTATAGAATTTTATGGTAGATTTAATTAAAGTTTGGTTCGGAACGATTAAACTAGATTAAAATAATGCTATTTATTTACTTTTTGATCAATTACCACTTATGGACCATTTTAGACTCCACTAGCTCACATTTTCATTCCCCTCCTCCATTCCTCTGATGCAAAACGTGAGAGAGAGAGAGAGAGAGAGAGAGAGAGTTGAAGGGAAGTTGGATTCAACAAAGGATTTGCTTGGAGTTTAGGAGGAATAGAAGGATTTGCATATTAGAGCCTTCACATTAAGGAATTCAAGACTTGAGGTAGGCATTCACCCTATTAATTATGGAATTAATTTGTTAATGTAAGAATTCTAGTGAATTAAAAGGACTCATGTTAGGTTTAAGCTAAGATTGGTGAATTGAAGCGCAATACATACATGCACGTGTAATTCATAGCACTTGAGTTGTCCTT
Source organism: Camellia sinensis (assembly GCF_004153795.1). Lineage (NCBI taxonomy): Eukaryota > Viridiplantae > Streptophyta > Magnoliopsida > Ericales > Theaceae > Camellia > Camellia sinensis. The sequence continues at coordinate 333,113 of NW_021028914.1, forward strand.
CTAAGGAATCCATGCATGCATGCATAAATTTCCATGTTTTGAGTTGGAATTCTAAGATTTCTTCCATGCATGTGTCAATTTCACTCATATTATAGCCATTCAACTTATTTTCCATCAAATTATTAAGTTTAGTTATGTTTCAGAAGGTTTGAATTCAAAGAGGTTCTTGCATGTTGAATTAATGGCATATTCATAAAGTTCATGTTGATTTTGCACAAATTGGTTTACTCTTAGGCCATGATTTCTTGAATTGAAGCTTTAAACATGTTGTTTTATGGGTTACCAAGTGTTTTCCGAAGTTTTGGCCCAGGAAATTGAGTTTTGGATGGTTGAATGTTGAATTTCATGTTTGGAGGTCAATCTGGAATTTCCAGAAATTTGACCCACGCTCGAGCGTGGAACTCTACGCTCGAGTGTGCACTCTGAGTACGTGCACTCCGCTCAAGCGACGATGTTTACGCTCGAGCGTGAAATGCTTATACCCAGAAGTTCTTGTGTTTTACAGTCCGCTCGAGCGAGGGAATCTACGCTCGAGCGAGGGTCTGAGTCTCACGCTCGAGCGTTGGTCGAGCGCCCGTCGAGCATGAAAATCATGCATCCAGCACTTTTGTCGATTTTACGGTACGCTCGAGCGGAGACCCAATATCTGCATGTCCGCTCGAGTGGGGTAATCCACGCTCGAGCGTGGTCTTCAACAAAGTTTGAGAAATGGTTTTCAATGTATTTTGCATCCTCATTCCATCCTAGGCATTCCTAAGCCATGTTTAAGACCTCATAATGAGGATAAGAGATTAGAGACACACTAGGAGCCAACGAAATAAGTTTTGTACAATTAGAACGTGTGTTTCAAGTGTGTATCTGTTATGTGTTGTGTAG
>NW_021028914.1:339347-408228 GCF_004153795.1 Camellia sinensis
TCCTTTTTCCTCACAGAGCACTTTAAATTGCTCAGATAGATACTCACGTCCTGGGTCAGTCCTTTAATGCTCTTGTCTAATTGATTCTCAACCTCATTAACATACTGTCTAAAGCAATCCAGTGCTTCTGACTTGTGAGAAATTACTGTATTATGACCAAACCGTGTGCAATCATCTATAAATGTGATGAAATAAGGGGCTCCATGCCTTGCCCTCACATTCATTGGTCCACATATATCAGAATGAATAAGTTGCAACTCCAAGAAATAGCACCATCGCTAAGCATGAAAGCATATCCTGAAGTAGACTTACGCTCATCTAGGTCTCCTCCCCAGTCAGCATCACAATAGCCAACTAGATGTAGATCTGAACTCTGGTAGCAAAGTGTGTAATCTGCAGTTCCTCTAAGATATCGTAATATCCTCTTAACTGCTTTCCAATGAGCTGGTCCTGGGTTGGATTGGTAACGACTCACCAATCCGACTGCATAACAAATGTCAGGACGTGTACACATCATAGCATACATCAAGCTTCCAACAGCATTTGCATAGGGAACACGGGCCATCTTTTCATTTTCTTCTTGAGTCTTAGGACCCATATCGAGGCTTAGGCTCTCGCCTTTTGCAACAGGAGTGTTAATGGGTTTGCAGCTCTGCGTCTCTTGAGACAAACCAAGAAGTCTCCTAGAGCGATCCCTGAGGATCTTAACACCGAGCACATAGCTCGCCTCACCCATGTCCTTCATTTCAAATGTAGAGAACAACCACATTTTAGTGGCGACAATCATCTCCTTGTCATTTCCAGCCAATAATATGTCATCTACATGTAGTGACAATATCAGAAAAATGTCCTTGGACCGCTTAGCGTACACACAGTGATCTTCATCAATCATCGTAAACCCATTTGAAACAATGGCTCGATGAAATCTCAGATCCCACTGTCTGGATGATTGCTTTAAGCCATAAATAGATCGTTGAAGCTTGCAAACTTTGCGCTCCTGACCTGCTGCCACAAAGCCTTCTGGTTGATCCATATAGATCACTTCATCCAATTCTCCATTGAGAAATGCAGTTTTAAAGTCCATCTGATATAGCTCTAAGTCCAACTGAGCTACTATGGCCAGGATTAGGCGAATAGAGGCAAACCTTACAACTGGTGAAAAAGTTTCCTCATAGTCCACACCCTCTCGTTGGGTGTAACCTTAAGCCACTAGGCGAGCCTTATACCTTTCTATGGAACCATCCGCCTTGCGCTTGATTTTGAGAACCCATTTGTTCCCAATAGTCTTGCGCCCTAGCGGCAGATCAACCAAGTCCCAGACATGATTTTTCTTCATAGACTCTATTTTTTCTTCCATTGCAGTACTCCATTCTTTACTAGCAGGGGATGAGAGAGCCTCTTTGAGATTCTTAGGCTCCATCTCATCACTCGGAGCAATCATGAATGCTTCCCCTTCAATCTCAAAACGACAACGGGGTATAGCTCCACGTTTGCTTCTACGTAGTTGAGAATCCTGAGAATCCTCATCCATTGGATCCAATCCATGGGTAAGTAGATCGCTCCCACTGTCCCTAGCTCGTACGGAATCAGCTGATCCGATACCACGTTAGCGGCAGCCAAGGCTTTGAGCCAGCCGTGTTTGAACCCCCTATTTTCAAACTTCAGCACTTCATTTATAGAGTCCGCCAAGGCAACATCTTTGCCTTTCTGGAATGACTTGGAAATCTCGGACTCGGCATTTGCCACCGCCCTCTTTGACTCTTCCAAGTCGGCCTCCAGCTTGGCAATTGTCTCATTGGCAAACTTGAGCGCTTTTTCGTTGGCATTTTCCATTCCCTTGGCGGCCACTCTCAGTTCATCGGCAGTCTTGGCCTTATTTTCTTCGGCATCAGCCCTAGCTCTCTTTGTCACCGCTTTCATGGCCTCAGACTCAGCTCGGAGAGAGGGCTCTGCTGCCTTAAGCCTCTCATTTTCCAACTCGACTGTAAGAAAGTCGATATGTTCGATAGCGTCATGTTGGCAACGGCCAATTTCAGCTATCCTCCCCGCCGCCTGCAAAACAAGGGATCAATAAGCTAATAGTGCGATTCCTTCTCTCCGCTACACCATTTTGTTGTGGAGTCCTAGGAATTGTCAATTGCCTGATAATTCCTTTTTCCTCACAGAGCACTTTAAATTGCTCAGATAGATACTCACGTCCTCGGTCAGTCCTTAGAGCTTTGATGCTCTTGTCTAATTGATTCTCAACCTCATTAACATACCGTCTAAAGCAATCCAATGCTTCTGACTTGTGAGAAATCAGATAGACATGACCAAAACGTGTGCAATCATCTATAAATGTGATGAAATAAGGGGCTCCATGCCTTGCCCTCACATTCATTGGTCCATATATATCAGAATGAATAAGTTGTAATGGGATAGATGCCCTTTTGGCTTTCCCAAATGGTTTCCTTGTTGTCTTTCCAGCAAGACAGTGCTCACAAGTAGGCAAAGTGACTCTAGCGAGTGGGCCTAAAAGACCTTCTCTAGCCAATCTAGTCATCCTGTCTTGCCCTATGTGGCCTAATCTTGCATGCCATCTCATAGAATCATTATCACAAAAAGATGCAATATTCAAAACAGAGCCATTGGCATTTTTATTATAACTAGAATTATCCACATCCCAAAACTAAAAAACCATATGAAAGAAAACCAAAACCATAAAAAATTGTTCCCAAATAAATGCTAACACCATTATTCTCAAAACAAAAGCTAAAACCAAGGCTCATCATGCTAATAACTGAAACTAAGTTTCGCCGAATATCCGGAGCATAGAGAACATCATGAAGATACAAGATGCGCCCTCATCGCATTTCCAGCTTGTATGTGCCAATGCCAAGCACCTCCACACTGGTCTCGTTCCCCATGTAAACTTTTCTGCTCCCAGCAGGTACTCGGTGATACTCAACGAACCCTACTCTGTCCCTCGCGATGTGGTCTGTTGCTCCGGAGTGTACAACCCAAAAATGAGGAGAATGAGCAATTAATGCTTGACTAGACACAAAGCATTGAATGTGAGAAATTAAGTAAGGGAGTACCTTCTTCTGCTCAGGGCAATCCCGAGCGAAGTGTCCTTCTTCGTTATAGTTAAAGCATGTCAATTTAGCCTTTACCTTCTTGCCACCTCTCTTGCCCCTACGCTTGAAATTTCTAGCGCCATTGGGCTTTAGCGCAGCTGCTGCTTGCTTCTTACGGGCACCTTTTTCTTTTCCACCCAAAAATGAGGAGAATGAGCAATTAATGCTTGACTAGACACAAAGCATTGAATGCGAGAAATTAAGTAAGGGAGTACCTTCTTCTGCTCAGGGCAATCCCGAGTGAAGTGTCCTTCTTTGTTACAGCATGTCAATTTAGCCTTTACCTTCATACCACCTCTCTTGCCCCTACGCTTGAAATTTGTAGCGCCATTGGGCTTTAGCGCAGCTGCTGCTTGCTTCTTAGGGGAACCTTTTGCTTTTCAACGTTTGAACTGAGAAGTCCTACATGAGCTCGACTAACTACCATAGCAGAACCATTAGACTTAGCCTCCTCAAGGCGCTCAGCCTCTAGCTTCAAATGACGAGATATGTCTTCGAATGTTTTCACACTCTCATTATGCATCCATGTTTTGCTTCATCTGCTCCCAAGAATTTGGCAGAGAGCGAATCACAGCTTCTACTTGATGCTCTTGAGTCAAATTGTGCCCAGCAGTCGCAAGCTTACGTATCATGGCTGACATGACTCTCAAATGCTGCTTCATCGAGTGATGCGCCCTTTTCTGATAGGAGTCAAACTTCATAGTCAGCCCACGTAGCTTTGCCAAAGAGGTAATACCAAACTTTTGCTTGAGAGCTTCCCACATCTCAAATGCATTCGGGCAATGCTCAAACTCACTAATCAAGTCATTGTGCATGCTGCTCAACATAGTAAAGCGCGCACACTGATCTTTGTTACGCCAAGTCTGAAAGACTTCAAGATCATGATGATGTTGAGCTATATTGCCCTGCTCTGGCTCAACCATCACTTGTTCAAGTGTGGTCAACACTACTTGCTCATTGAGGAGGTATTGGATCTTACGGTGCCATATATCATAATTGTCACCATCCAATTTCTCTCCCTTAGTTAAGTCTGCCACCACTGTCTTAGCAGCCATTTCTACATACAGAGTAAACAAATGCGCAGGGGATATTAATGATAGCAACACAAAAAATTATTTTGCAGCAAAAAAACTAAATTAAATAATGATAATATTACACATGTCTCAAGATCGAAAATTTGTTATGCTCGTAATCATCTCTTGCGGCTCTAGTGATACATGTGGCACAAGTGATTTTTTTTTTTTATCAAAAAAAAAAAAAAAAAAAAAAAAAATCAATCTCCCATATACAAAGCATAATAAATTCCATACAATAGCATCTTAATGTAAATTTAGAAATAAATCATGCTATATTCATTTAATAATGGAATTCAAATAAATAAATAAAAAACTAATCATGCTTCTTTAATTGCAACATATTACAAACCCTAAAAAAATATGCTGTATTCAATATTCAGATTATGCCATATAAAATGTACATCATTCTGAAATTTTCTGGAATTTTAAATAACTAATAAACACACATAAAATTAGAAATAAAAAATTCCAAAATCTGATAAACTGAAAAAATTATACCAGTAAATAGTAAAACATTTCAGAAGTCTACAATAAAAATTTCAATTCCAGAAAATTATTTATGCAATACCAGAAGCATTTGAAAACATAAATAATGAATTATAATCACAGAAAAAATACTTTTTATTTTCATAAAATTTCCAAAATTTTACAGAATATGAAAAATTTAATTCTGAGTCTAACAGTACCAACCACGCATAAAACAAATTTATAACGAATTAATTATAACTATTTAACGCGATTCAGAATTTAAAACAAAACAAACAGAGCCTTAGTACCACCAGCCAAGCTGCAGAGGAAAAACGGCGCGGCTTATCACGCGACTCAGCGCACAGTTCATCGAGTGGCTCAGTGAGTGGCTTAGAAAGCGGCTCAGCGCACGGCTTGCGAGTACGCAGTGCGGATGGCGCGCGCGTGGACAACGCGGTTGACGCACGCGTGATGGCGCGTGGAGGAGCGTTGGAAGTGCGTCTGGCACGTGGCAGCGCGTGGAAGCCGCTCACGGCGTCAGGTGGAGCTTGAGGCCCACGCACCGCCTTCCAGGGTGTTTTTTGGTCCAATATCGATACTGACGGACTCCATTTTCCAAAATAAATACATTTATGGTATTAAAAATGACATTAATGAACATAAAAAAAGAGGTATTTTATGCTCTTAATCTAATGAGAGTAGACATCTTCCTCTTTTATAAACATTCATGTATATAATGTGTACACACACACACACACATATATATATATATATATATATAAATATACACATAATTAAAGAAAACACGAAAATACCCATTCATGCTCTGATACCAATGTAAATCATAGTATAAGATGTAACAGATGATTAATTTCAAAGCCATACCTTTAAGCAGAGTCTGAAGTGAAGGATCTCATGGGTAAATCACGTGCTTCCAGAAAGTGAACAACCAACCCAGCAGTGGAGTGATATTACAAAATGAATATCACCCACACAAATCACAGTGCAAAATGGCTTGATCATTGTTTTTTGGGAGAGAGTCAGTATATGGGAAAAACAAAAAACATACGTTGTTTTTCTGATTAACCATATCCCATGTTATATCAGATATATAAGATATCTATATCATCTATCCATATCGGTTGATATGATAGATATAGATATCCTGAGTAATTATCCAGGTTTTGAATTCAAATTCAAACTTATTTGGATAAGGTTCAAAAGGTTCAAAGGGTTATGCCACATGGGCGCCCAATTTCTAACACTATTGAAACATGTTTATTTATTTAAGTTAACTTGTTGTGGTTAATTAAATAAATTGGATTTAAGAGATTATATAATAAAATCATGTGGTTTTGACATGATATGATTTCACGTATATGTACGAGTATTTTGGTACCCGCATATCTTCTAATGTTTTAATATGGGATTGTTTGGTGAGCTAGTGGTTGCTCAACCCCTGCCTGTACATGTGTACAGGAAATGGTTTTTGGATTTGAAGATCAAATAATGGGTTTTACCATTTCGTAAGTGTAATGTAGTGATGGATTGTACTACTTCATTTGTTGTTTGGCTGAGTGCTATTTTTTTTTTTAATAAAGAGTAGTGTCCTCTCTTTTATTGTAAGCCTTAGGGCATTTCGTTTATTCACATGTAAATGTCATTGTTGTATAACGAGAGGGAATGTGTATATTTAATTATTCATCATTTCACCCAAGGATGAAATGTTATTTGTAAATTGACTTAATTAGTGAATATTAGTAATGTTATCCGAGTGATAAAATATGGGGCTTGACAAAAATTGCTAAGAGGAGGGAACTTGTTAATAAATGGAATGGTGTTATATGCCCCAAAATGGAGTCCAAGTTGCATGATGGTTTTAATACTTTGAGGCTATGGATTGTTAGTTCATCTGGGAATGATATCTATGAGGTGCATTCATATCCATTTGTTTCAGTTGACATTAGTAGACGAATATGTTCTTGTGGTGAGTGGTAGTTGAAAGGGTTTCCATGTGCACATGCAGTTGGTGCTATACAAAAGAGTGGACATGATTTGAGTTTATTTGTTGATCAATACTTCTATGTTCAAAGTTATCGAGAGTCATATTCTTTTCCCATATATCCTGTTCCTTCAATTTGGAAACCAGATTGGAATGTTGATGGTGATAGTGATGTTGTTCTTCCTCCTTTGTCTAAGAAGCAACCAGGAAGGCCAAATAAAAAGAGGATTCGTTCCAATGGTAAGAGAGTAAGGCAAATTATTTGTGGTAGATGTGGGATGGTTGGCAATCAAAATAAGAAATCGTGTAAAGAGGCTTTGTGATTTTTTGTAGCTACTTTGTGATTGTAAAAATTTCGTATTCATAAATTTCTTGAAGTAGCAGTTTGTACTGTTGAGAGCTGAGTAATAATTTTCTATGTTTTGAATAAAGTGACATTGAATTGAAAGTGAAAATATTCTTAGTTTCAAATTATAATTTTAAAATTGTTTGTGATAATATTGTTTGGTTGGCTTTGTGTTTGTTTTTAATGTGAATTATTTGTTTGATTGGCTTTTGTAAATAAACTTGACTGTTGAATGTTTGTTTTTGAAGATTATGTGAATATTGTATAAAAAGTGAACATATTCTCAGTTTAAGTTTGTTGTTCAAAATAGCTGATTTTGTGATAATAATGTAAGGCTCTAGTTATGAATTAGAACTAGTTATAAATGTGATCAGTTGAATGAATGTGAATTAATATTCTAAATAAATATGATCAATGCTTTATGTTTTGAATAAAGTAACAGTGGACTAAAAGTGAAAATATTCTTTATTTTGAATTTTAGTTTTTCAAATTGTGATAATATTTTGAGGCAGCAAATAAATTGTTGTCATAAATTTGTTGTTTTGAAAATTGAGTGAACACTTTATAAAACTGAAAACATTCTCAGTTTTAAGTTTTTAATTTCAAAATAAGTGATTGTGATAATATTGTGAGGCAACAAAATACTGCATAAAAACTGAAAATATAAACAAAAACATCAACAAAGCACTAATTTTGATACAGTAAAGTCTTGTATCCACTATTTTTACTTGTAACACTATTTTCACTTTTCCAATATAGTAGTGAGAGGAACAAGATAATAGAAACTGAATATATGGACAAAAACATCAAGAAAGCCATCGTGCATATATCTTTGAGAGTATGACAAACTATTCTATTACACATCATAGAAATTATAACATGTTTGTGAGGCGACATGTTTGTAACTATCAATAGAAACATTAGTCATTGTATCAGAGTGTGACAAAAATGTCACGCCCCGTATTTTTATTACTTGTATAACATTACCAATATTCATTAATCAAGTCCATTTACAAATAACATTTTATCCTTGGATGAAATGATGAATAATTAAATATACTTATTCCCTCTCGTTATACAACAATGACATTTACATACAAATAAAAGAAATGCCTTGAGACTTATAATAAAAGAGAGGACACTACTCTTTATAAAAAAATAAACAACAAATGAAGTAGTACAATCCATCACTACATTACACTTACGAAATGGTAAAACCCATTGTTTGATCTTCAAATCCGAAAAGTATTCCCTGTACACATATACAGGCAAGGGGTGAGCAACCACTAGCTCACCAAACAATCCCATATTAAAACAATAGAAGATAATGCGGGTACCAAAATACTCATATATAGACGTGAAATCATATCATGTCAAAACCATATGATTTTATTACATAATCTCTTAAATCCAATTTATTTAATTAACCACAACAAGTTAACTTAAATAAATAAACATGTTTCGATAGCAACATGACATCCTTTTCAATTCATTCAATTATCTCATTATCAATTGAATTAAATAATTAAACAATTCATCAAATCCATTTTATACAATCTTATGAGATGAATGCATATGCCATGTCATGCTCAAAATGTTTTTCTCATCTTTTGAAAATCTTATGCACAATGCCAATTTGAAAACACATTAATTCAACAATTTCAATAAAATTCCAAGATAGTAAATATGACTCAGGTAATCCCTAGGCTGGTGTTTGCAAGTAGACTATACAAATACTATGGTGCCGTTTGGTAACACTTACGTTTTCAATTTTCTATTTATATTTACAAAAATTTAAAAAATTCAAATAAAAACTTGTTTGGTTAAATTTTTGATTTATAAATCAGTGGTCTCAGTTTATAAATTTGGTCAAAAAATGTGTTTCCGTTTTGAGTTTTGAGTTTTTTTTTTTTTACCACCCAACACTAGCCACCAACCATCATCATTTTCCACCACCGTCTTCCGCCACCACCCCCACCACCACTCACCACCCACTTGCCACCACCACCATCCACCACTCGCCACCACCACGCACCCACCACCACCCACCTGCCACCACCACCCACATACCCACCTGCCATTCCACCCGCCACCACCCACCACCCGCCACTACCATCCACCGTCCGCCACACCACCGCCACCTACTTGCCAGCCACCAGCCACCACTAGCCACCACCACCACTAGCCACCTGCCACCCACCGCCACCACCACACCGCCACCCCACCACCACCACACATCACCCACAACCCACCCGCCACCTACCACCACCACCCACTCGCTACACCTACCACCCGCTATCATCACCCACCACCACCACCACCCACTACCACCCGCCACCCGCCACCCACCCACCTGCCACCACCACCCATCACCACCACCACCACCCATTACCCATCCTACATCCACCCGCCACCACTTATCACCCGCCACTACTATTCACGCCCGCCACCACCACCACTACCCGCCACCTACTTGCCACCACCACTCACCACCCACCTGCCACTACCAGCAACCCACCACCACCAGCCACCTGCCACCCACCCACTACCACCACCTACCACCACCACCCACCACCACCCACTCCTACCACCTACCACCCGCTACCGTCATCCCACCCACCCACCACCCACCACTCGCCACCATCCACTACCACCCGCCATCCCCACCCACCTGCCACCACCACCCACCACCCGCTACCACCACCACCACCTAGTCGCTACCCCCGTCACCGTCACCCCCACCCACCCAGCATCACCAGCCACTAGCCACCACCCGCCATCACCACCACTTGCGCCACCAGCATACCCGCCACCGTCACCCACCCACCCATCACCACCACCACCACCCCCACCGCCACCTCCCACCACACCCACCTGCCACCACCACCCACCATCCGCCACCACCACACCACTCGCTACCACCCACCACTCGCCAACGTCACCCACCACCCACTACTACCATCCACCCGCCACCACCCATCACCACCATCACACCAGCTACCCACCACCTACTGTCACCACTTTCACCACCGTCTTTTCGCCGCCACTTGCCATTTCTCACTATTTTTTATATTTTTAAAATTTTTAAAACATTTTGTCAATTACCAAATGTGTTTGTAGTTTATGTTTTTCTAAAAATAAACAAAAAATAAACAAAAACCAGTTCATAAAATTTTTGTAAATATAAACTGAAAACGTAAATGTTACCAAACACACCCTATCAATTTCTCATTTTTATCAGTATTAACTGGGAGACTCGACACCTGTAATCTGTCATTTTTACCAGTATTAACTAGAAGGCTCGACACCTGTAATCTGTCATTTTTACCAGTATTAACTGGAAGGCTCGACATCTATTCGCGCGGTTTCTGGTCTTTCACCATGGACGCTTAGGTTAACTTACTCAATATCAAACTACACCCCTAGTCGGATTTACCAATGTATTTACCCAAAACAATTCAAAATGATCTTGTTTCACCAAAAACAATTCCTTTATCAAAACAATAGTTTTCAAAACAATTCAAAATGATCTTGTTTCACCAAAAACAATTCCTTTATCAAAACAATAGTTTTCAATTGAATTCGAAATCCATGATAACAATAAAATGGAATGGCAGTGCAATATGTAACAATGCGTTAGAATAATTCCGATTTCAATTCCACCACACAATGCTCCATTGTGATCAAATTCCATATCTCTATCAATGTAATACTATGATGCAATCCCAAGAGACAATATAATAATGTCAATGTTCATGCATTTACCACATGTAAATCAACAAACTTCCAACTTTCAAGACAAATCTATAACCTATTTGCATAAACCAAATATTAAAACTATTTATTAATTTCCCAATTGTTTTGACTCACACAAAACCTTCAATCAATTTTTTTTCACCTCAACCAAGATAACAAATATGATTTTCACTAAATCCCATACTTATTAAATATTACCATTTCCATCCTACTATATCAAAAATTATAGTATAATCTCAATAGCACACTTTTAACTATAACGGATATAACCTTTTAACCAAAACTAATTTAATCCACTAAATTAGTAAGTTTATTATATTAAAAAATTTTTAAATTTATAATACCAAACCTAATTTCACATGCCTCATTCCTCTAATATAACCATATTTCAACATAACCATTTTTTTGTACCAAGCTACTTAAAGAGGTAATATTTTTTCCAAATTCTCTACCAATAACAATTTTCAGAACTTTTCTAAAATTAATTAATCACATGATCTTTATATCAAAAATTATAAAATATGCTAAAGAGTAACATTTTCAAGATAGTGAGTTCAAAAGTCCACATTTCACATTTTTTATTTTCATAAAAATAAGCACAACTTTATCATCAACATATCACCTTTCATAAAATATCATGAATATAACACTTTTAGGGTTTTTAATCCTAAAACAACTCTATAATTTCAACTTAACAATTTACATAATATTCCTCAATATCAATTTATTTTTCTCAAATAAATAATTCAACTTTATATTTCTCAAAATAAATCATCTAATCATAATATGATGTAAATACAATCATACAACCTTGAAATTTTATTTTCAGTTTTTTTTTACAAAATTAACAATACAAAATGATTTTTCCAAAATCAATCTCAAAATGTTAACATTCTTAACATTTCAATATAATTTTTCTTCCAAAAATCAGCAAACAAAAATCTGAAAATTATATATATATATATATATGCAATACCTCTTAAAATGACACATTTTCTCAAAATAACCCTAATATAGCTTTAATAAAAAAATATGAAGAAAGTTCCTACCTCAAATAATGAAGAATAACAGATCTGGAAGGCAAATCTTGCCTTATCATGAATCCGAGACTACTATTGTGAAGATCACGACGAGCTCTCCGACTTTTATTTACAACACTTTTGCAAAATCTCACTATAAAGACTCCCACTCTAAGTTTAAAGCTTAAGCCAACAATGGAGGGAAGAGAGAGAGAGAGAGAGAGAGAGAGAGAGAGAGAGAGAGAGACCAAGAGAGAGAGAGCAGGAGCTCTCCGCTCCACCCACCAAATGAAATGCATAAAGAAAGGAAATGAAAAGATGGAAGGAAAAAGTGGGGAGGCAACCCACGTGGGTTTGCTTCCCAAAGTTTAGTTTCCCCAAAAATATAATTTTTGGAATAATAGCACAAAATTTTATAATATGAATTATAAAATGATATAATTTTTCTCACCACAAAATATAATATTTTTGTATACCATAAAATATAATATTTTGTTCACTACGAAATATACACATTTTCATTCTTTATAAAATATATATTTTTTCATCATATGGTACACACCATAAAATCAACTATTAAATATTTATTATAACTCCTATATAATAAATAATAAAAAATCCTAAGGTGGTTACTACTAATCATATAATTAAAAAGGACCAAACAATTAAACATGAGTTATTAAACAAACTCAAATTAAATTAAATTTAAGTCATGGGTCCCACCCATAAGCCAAACATGGTCCAATTATATACCAAAATAGACCCAACAAATTTATCCAAATCATGATCTAAACATTCAAAATTAAATAACAAAATTCTGCTATAAATTAAAGTGAACACCAATCAGTCCGTGAAATTTTTAGAAAATAAATACTCATCTATAAATTCTGAAATTTTTACCCAATGTGCTAGACTTGTATGTGAACAACATATAAAAATTTCATAATTTTCTGAGATAGGGAACTATTTTAAAAAAAATACAAAACCAAACTATTTTCGCACAGAATTTACACAACAGTCAAATCTGAAAATTTGCTCAATTAAATTATGCACTGTCTATTTTAAAAAAAAAATTTTGGGTCATCACAAAAAAGAGTTCATTGGGTTACACATCAAAAAAGATTTTGTTGAATGTTACAATCTTGACTCTACTTGACTCTGATTGATCTTTGTGGATCACTGAGGAACTCATGTACTATGTCTGCTCTCAGTCTTGTGGATGTGCCTGGTGGTAATGTGTTTGGAATTGGTTGACGCCTTATGTATTATCTTATGATGTAGCAAACAATAATTTCACAGTTAGCCCTACAGAAATCATTTTTCACACTGTTAGGGAAAAAAACAAAATTTTTTGAAAAAGATATTAAAATTTGTTAGCCAGAATAAACATAACATATGTCATTGTTTCTTGTTGAGGGCTGTCTTTGACTGATTCAATATTTACATCACAATTCCATGTTTTTTCTGCTTGACAAGATGTATCCTTCATGTTTTCATTGATGATTTTTTGCTGTAAAAAAAAAATCAATATAAAGTATGTAATGATTTATACCTGATTATTGTAATGGTAATCTAAAATTGTTCTTACTAGTTGATATGCAACGTTGTAGTGCTTGTCCTTTCCTTTCCTTGGTCTCAAAGAGTTAAAATGTTTCTAAGTCCCCAAGTGTTTGTCGATAACAAGTAAGGTCCAATGATTGGAATTGTGGATGGGGATATGGATGTATCTACATGTGAGGGATTCTTGGAAAGTATTTTTCAAAATCTTTTTCCTTTTTTCTGACGTTTTCTTCTTCAACATTGGCTGTTTTTTACAAAAAATATGAGAATATTCACAATAATAGTACAAAACTCAATATTCAAATTTCGATCAAAAGCAACAAAGCATGATTAACTACGATTTGTCACTCAAATTGTTTTAAAATCTGGGTATATTCCCAACAATGATACCCAAATCAAAACTTGAGAACATTCACAGCAATGATAACAAACACAAAAAATCAACTTTGAAACCAAAATCGAAAGGAAGATTATGTATAGAATTGACAAATGCACATTTATTCCTTACCCAATATAGACTTGACAGTACGAAAGATTTGCCATTGTGCTCTGCTCCATCACCAGAATTCTGTGTTTGTGATTCTCTTTCTAGAATCTCAGTATATGCATCAATTGCCTGTCAAATTAGAACAAAAAGTGATGTTAATGAATTAATGAGAAGTTTTTCAGTGTTAAAATATTGAAAATTTTATACGTACATAGCTGGATACGTCGGTCCCTTTTACCAAGCTCTTGATATCATTAATAAACACACAATTGTCATATCTTGTGCCAAACCATATACAAGCACTACAAAACAATAAAAAAATGTGTTAATAATTAAGTCAAGATATTTTTAGAAAACAGAGCTATTTCTCAGTTTCGACAAATCGTAGTTTATACCTTGATTCTGTCTGCTTTTCTTTTCAAATAATTTGTAATTTATATTTATCTTTAGGAGGTAGCAATTGAGCCACATCATACTTGTTAGAAATTGTCTCATCTTTGTGTTCCTTCTCTTTCTTGACTTTAACTTTCTTGCCTCCATACTCATAATCTGATATCTCAGTAGTCTTCCTTGCTTTAGTTTTGATCTTTTTAATCATGGAATTTTGCAGATTTGTTTGTCCTGATTCTGTCAGATCATCGGCTTTTATTGCACAAACTTGTTGGGTTAAGTCATGGACCTCTTCCTCCACTAACTGATTCTGCAACTGAGAATTTTGACAATCTTTCGCATTTGTATTTGTCTCACAATCTTTTGTTGCAAAAGATTGTTGTGTTATCTCATGGACCTCTTTCTGATGGAGCTCTTTATCCACCACTTCAGAATTTTCATGGACCTCTTTCTGCAGCACTTGAGAATTTTCATCTCTTATTGTATGGCCTTCATTCTTTGTATCTGTCCCAGAATGCTTTCCTCCACAAACATCTTGGGTGATCTCATGGACTTCTTTTTCAACCAATTGGTTATGCAATCGAGAATTTTCATCTTTTAATTGTTGTATTTGTGCTGTGAGTAGCCTGTTATCCTTTTCAAGTTTATTCATGTAGATGGTCTTCACTGTGTTGTCAAGTTGCAAATTGTTGTTCTCAGTTTGAAGTTTCTTAAGTGTTTGTTGATGAATGTGTTCTTCTCCCTCAAGTGCATCATTGATCATAATGTTATAGAAGCCATCAAAGTCTTCATTTGCTGGCTTTTGTTTTTGGTGACATTCTTTAGCATCTTGACCAGCTTCTTCTTCTTCTTCTACTTCAGTATTTTTAGGATCTTCTTTTTCTTGTTCTTCTTCTTCAGCATCTTCTTCTTCAGTATCTTTTTGTTCTTTGTCTTTAGTATTTTCAGCAAACTCTTTTTCTTCTTTCTCTTCGTCTTCTTCTTCTTCTTCTTCTTCTTCTTCTTCTTCTTCTTCGTTTTCAGTGTCATCATGTTCTTCATCAGTTTCCCCACTCAATCGAGCACGTCTTCACTGTGTTGTCAAGTTGCAAATTGTTGTTCTCAGTTTGAAGTTTCTTAAGTGTTTGTTGATGAATGTGTTCTTCTCCCTCAAGTGCATCATTGATCATAATGTTATAGAAGCCATCAAAGTCTTCATTTGCTGGCTTTTGTTTTTGGTGACATTCTTTAGCATCTTGACCAGCTTCTTCTTCTTCTTCTTCTTCTTCTTCTTCTTCTTCTTCTTGTTCTTCTTCTACTTCTGTATTTTTAGGATCTTCTTTTTCTTGTTCTTGTTCTTGTACTTCTTGTTCTTCTTCTTCAGCATCTTTTTCTTCAGTATCTTTTTGTTCTTTGTCTTTAGTATTTTCAGCAAACTCTTTTTCTTCTTTCTATTCTTCTTCTTCTTCTTCTTCTTCTTCTTCTTCTTCTTCTTCTTCGTTTTCAGTGTTATCATGTTCTTCATCAGTTTCCCCACTCAATCGAGCACTACTTACCTGTAGGCCAACATACAATAGATATTAGTTTTTGAAATAATTAAAGTTTAGGAAACTAAAAATTTTCTCAGTAATAATTCAGTGTATAAAAATAGGGATTTTTCCTAACTTGAATTGAAATTCAAATGAGATGAGAATGCGACTTGTCTTCTTGCCAGTTCATGTAACGATATGAGTTTCATACGTTTATGTAATTTGATAGGATTCCACTTGATCACCCTTGGGCATGCTTCGTTAACTTTAGGGTGGACGATCAGTGTGTGCTCACACAACCAATACTACAAAGCAAATGTAAAGAATTTTTGTCATTTGAATAAGAAATAACACTCTCTGTTATTAACAACAAACTAATAGAATAGAGTAAAGATGTACTTACTAAGAGAGCCATAACACATCCTGTGACTTTTGCTAGATTTTTGTGGTATTTTTCAATTGAAGACATCAATGTGTTCCTTATTGCTTTTGCCCAATTGTATTTTCTCATAGAGTTTATGTCTTCCATGTAATTAAGAAACACCCATCCAACTGTTGTTCCTAATGTAGAGAAAAAAAGCGTCAAACAAGTATACATACACAACATCCTAATTACATCTTCGTGTCTTCTTTCTTCTTACCTTTCAATACTTTTTGCAACAAGTCCATGATGGTTGTGCTTGATAGCCTTTCAATTTGTATGGATCTTCTTGTCAGAAATGATGATATACTTTTATTTCCATTACCAAGATGCATCGGCTCATCTCCGCAAGATATACCGAAGATGGACTTGATGTCGTTTGTTGTTAGCTTTACAGTTTCTGATCCCAACTAGAAAAAACCATTGCTGCCTGGCGGGTATGTTAGAATTACTTTGAATGCAATATCATCATATTTTCTGCATTGTTTCTAATTCTACTTGTTCTTCAAGATTGTATCAAACAATAACCAAAATGCGGTTTTCTTCAACCCTTTAATATGCTCGTTCTTGAGTTTGATGTGCTGTAATAGCTTCACTATTGTCACCATGTTTGATCTGAAAGTTAGTTTCCATTCTCTATGCTTTCCCTTTTGCTTTTTCTGCATCGAAGTTGATTTTTTACGCTTTCTTATTATTTTCTTTGCATTGCTTTTTAGTCTTGGTGGTTTCATGAGTTGGTTTCCTGTACGGAAAATCAATATAGACGACATATTAACACTGAGAATGTGTCCTAAAAGAATCAATCTAATGTCATTCTCATGAAGTCTAAATTTGATAACATTCATGGCTATAAAAACAAAATCAACATTGAAACTGAAATCGAAAGCAAGAGAATATTATTAACTAGAGATTTTGGCTCAAATTCATTCAGAATTTGAGAACATTCATAGCAATCGCATCAAAATAAACAAGGAAACCTAAATCAAAAGGAAGAGAACATGAATAACTAGAGTTTTTCAGTCAAATTGATTGAAAACTTGAGAACATTCACAACAATCATGTCAAACTCAATATTGAAACCTAAATTGAAATCAAGAGAATATGATTAAGTCTGCGTTTTAACTCAAATTGACTAAGAATCTGAGAACATTAACAACAATTGTACGAAAATCAACATTGAAAACCAAATTGAAACCAAGAGAATATGATTCACTACGGTTTTTTACTCAAATTGCATAAGAATCTGAGAACATTCATAGGAATCGTACCAAAATCAACATTGAAACCTAAATTGAAACCAAGAGAATATGATTAACAAAGGTTTTTCACTCAAATTGATTGAAAATATGAAAACATTGATAGCAATGGTACCACACTCAACACTGAAACTTAAATTGAAAGCAAGAGAACATGATTAACAAGGATTTTTCACTCAAATTGACTCAAAATATGAGAACATTAACAACATTCGCACGATACTCAACATTGAAACCTAAATGGAAAGCAGGATAATATGATTAACTAGGGTTTTTACTCTAATTCACTAAGAATTTGATAATATTAACAGCAATCGAACCAAAATCAACATTGAAAACTAAATTGAAAGCAAGAAAAAATGATTAAGTAGGGTTTTTCACTCAAATTCAATATGAATCTGTAAACATTAACAACAATGGTACCAAAATCAATATTGAACTTTAAATTGAAAGCAAGAGAATATGATTAACTAGGGTTTTTTACTCAAATTGACTCAGAATATGAGAACATTAACAGCAATCGCACGATACTCAACATTGAAACCTAAATGGAAAGCAAGAGAATATGATTAACTAGGACTTTTTACCCAAATGGACTCAAAATATGAGAACATTCACAGCAATCACACGATACTCAGCATTGAAACCTAAATGGAAAGCAAGATAATATGATTAACTAGGGTTTTTACTCAAATTCACTAATAATCTCAGAATATTAACAGCAATCAAACCAAAATCAACATTGAAAACTAAATTGAAAGCAAGAGAAAATAATTAACTAGGGTTTTTCACTCAAATTCAATATGAATCTAAAAACATTAACAACAATGGTACCAAAATCAACATTGACACTTAGATTGAAAGCATGAGAACATGATTAACTAGGATTTTTCACCCAAATTGATTCAGATTATGAGAACATTCAAAGCAATCGCAGCAAAATCTACACTGAAACTTAAATTGAAAGCAAGAGAAGATGATTAACTAGGGTTTTTTACTCAAATTGATTCAGAATATGAGAACATTGACAACAATCGCACGATACTCAACAATGAAACCAAAATTGAAAGCTAGAGAATATGATTAACTAGGGTTTTTCACTCAAATTGACTCAAAATAATATGATTAACTAGGGTTTTTCACTCAAATTGACTCAAAATATGAGAACATTAACAGCAATCGCACGATACTCAACATTGAAATCTAAATAGAAAGCAAGAGAATATGATTAACTAGGTTTTTTACTCAAATTCACTAAGAATCTGAGAATATTAATAGCAATCGAACCAAAATCAACATTGAAAACTAAATTGAAAGTAAGAGAAAATGGTTAGCTAGGGTTTTCACTCAAATTCAATATGAATTTGTAAACATTAACAGCAATGGTACCAAAATCAACATTGACACTTAGATTGAAAGCATGAGAACATGATTAACTAGGGTCTTTCATCCAAATTGATTCAGAATATGAGAACATTCATAGCAATCGCACCAAAATCTATATTGAAACCTAAATTGAAAGCAAGAGAATATAATTAACTATGGTTTTTCACTCAGATTGACTCAAAATATGAGAACATTCACAGCAATCGCACGATACTCAACATTGAAACCTAAATGGAAAGTAAGAGAACATGATTAACTAGGGTTTTTTACTCAAATTCACTAAGAATTTGAGAACATTCACAGCAATTGAACCATACTCAACATTGAAACGTAAATTGAAAGCAAGAGAATATGATTAACTAGGCTTTTTACTCAAATTCACTAATAATCTGAGAATATTAACAGCAATCAAACCAAAATCAACAATGAAAACTAAATTGAAAGCAAGAGAAAATGATTAACTAGGGTTTTTCACTCAAATTCAATATGAATCTGAAAACATTAACAACAATGGTACCAAAATCAACATTGACACTTAGATTGAAAGCATGAGAACATGATTAACTAGGATTTTTCACCCAAATTGATTTAGATTATGAGAACATTCATAGCAATCGCAGCAAAATCTACACTGAAACTTAAATTGAAAGCAAGAGAAGATGATTAACTAGGGTTTTTCACTCAAATTGATTCAGAATATGAGAACATTGACAACAATCGCACGATACTCAACATTGAAACCTAAATTGAAAGCTAGAGAATATGATTAACTAGGATTTTTCACTCAAATTGACTCAAAATATGAGAACATTAACAGCAATCGCACGATACTCAACATTGAAATCTAAATGGAAAGTAAGAGAATATGATTGACTAGGTTTTTTACTCAAATTCACAAAGAATCTGAGAATATTAATAACAATCAAACCAAAATCAACATTGAAAACTAAATTGAAAGCAAGAGAAAATGGTTAACTAGGGTTTTCACTCAAATTCAATATGAATCTGTAAACATTAACAACAATGGTACCAAAATCAACATTGACACTTAGATTGAAAGCATGAGAACATGATTAAATAGGGTCTTTCACCCAAATTGATTCAGAATATGAGAACATTCATAGCAATCGCACCAAAATCTATATTGAAACCTAAATTGAAAGCAAGAGAATATGATTAACTAGGGTTTTTTCACTCAGGTTGACTCAAAATATGAGAACATTCACAACAATCGCACGATACTCAACATTGAAACCTAAATGGAAAGTAAGAGAACATGATTAACTAGGGTTTTTTACTCAAATTCACTAAGAATCTGAGAACATTCACAGCAATTGAACCATACTCAACATTGAAACGTAAATTGAAAGCAAGAGAATATGATTAACTAGGGTTTTTACTCAAACTCACTAATAATCTGAGAATATTAACAACAATCAAACCAAAATCAACATTGAAAACTAAATTGAAAGCAAGAGAAAATGATTAACTAGGGTTTTTCACTCAAATTCAATATGAATCTGAAAACATTAACAACAATGGTACCAAAATCAACATTGACACTTAGATTGAAAGCATGAGAACATGATTAACTAGGATTTTTCACCCAAATTGATTGAGATTATGAGAACATTCACAGCAATCGCAGCAAAATCTACATTGAAACTTAAATTGAAAGCAAGAGAAGATGATTAACTAGGGTTTTTCACTCAAATTGATTCAGAATATGAGAACATTGACAACAATTGCATGATACTCAACATTGAAACCTAAATTGAAAGCTAGAGAATATGATTAACTAGGGTTTTTCACTCAAATTGACTCAAAATATGAGAACATTAATAGCAATCGCACGATACTCAACATTGAAATCTAAATGGAAAGCAAGAGAATATGATTAACTAGGTTTTTTACTCAAATTCACTAAGAATCTGAGAATATTAATAGCAATCGAACCAAAATCAACATTGAAAACTAAATTGAAAGCAAGAGAAAATGATTAACTAGGGTTTTTCACTCAAATTCAATATGAATCTGAAAACATTAACAACAATGGTACCAAAATCAACATTGGCACTTAGATTGAAAGCATGAGAACATGATTAACGAGGATTTTTCACCGAAATTGATTCAGATTATGAGAACATTCACAGCAATCGCAGCAAAATCTACACTGAAACTTAAATTGAAAGCAAGAGAAGATGATTAACTAGGGTTTTTCACTCAAATTGATTCAGAATATGAGAACATTGACAACAATCGCACGATACTCAACATTGAAACCTAAATTGAAAGTTAGAGAATATGATTAACTAGGGTTTTTCACTCAAATTGACTCAAAATATGAGAACATTAACAGCAATCGCACGATACTCAACATTATAATCTAAATGGAAAGCAAGAGAATATGATTAACTAGGTTTTTTACTCAAATTCACTAAGAATCTGAGAATATTAATAGCAATCGAACCAAAATCAACATTGAAAACTAAATTGAAAGCTAGAGACAATGGTTAACTAGGGTTTTTCACTCAAATTCAATATGAATCTGTAAACATTAACAACAATGGTACCAAAATCAACATTGACACTTAGATTGAAAGCATGAGAACATGATTAACTAGGATTTTTCCCCCAAATTGATTTAGATTATGAGAACATTCACAGCAATCGCAGCAAAATCTACACTGAAACTTAAATTGAAAGCAAGAGAAGATGATTAACTAGGGTTTTTTCACTCAAATTGATTCAGAATATGAGAACATTGACAACAATTGCACGATACTCAACATTGAAACCTAAATTGAAAGCTAGAGAATATGATTAACTAGGATTTTTCACTCAAATTGACTCAAAATATGAGAACATTAACAGCAATCGCACGATACTCAACATTGAAATCTAAATGGAAAGCAAGAGAATATGATTGACTAGGTTTTTTACTCAAATTCACAAAGAATCTGAGAATATTAATAGCAATCGAACCAAAATCAACATTGAAAACTAAATTGAAAGCAAGAGAAAATGGTTAACTAGGGTTTTCACTCAAATTCAATATGAATCTGTAAACATTAACAGCAATGGTACCAAAATCAACATTGACACTTAGATTGAAAGGATGAGAACATGATTAACTAGGGTCTTTCACCCAAATTGATTCAGAATATGAGAACATTCATAGCAATCACACCAAAATCTATATTGAAACCTAAATTGAAAGCAAGAGAATATGATTAACTAGGGTTTTTCACTCAGGTTGACTCAAAATATGAGAACATTCACAGCAATCGCACGATACTCAACATTGAAACCTAAATGGAAAGTAAGAGAACATGATTAACTAGGGTTTTTTTTACTCAAATTCACTAAGAATCTGAGAACATTCACAGCAATTGAACCATACTCAACATTGAAACGTAAATTGAAAGAAAGAGAATATGATTAACTAGGGTTTTTACTCAAACTCACTAATAATCTGAGAATATTAACAGCAATCAAACGAAAATCAACATTGAAAACTAAATTGAAAGCAAGAGAAAATGATTAACTAGGGTTTTTCACTCAAATTCAATATGAATCTGAAAACATTAACAACAATGGTACCAAAATCAACATTGACACTTAGATTGAAAGCATGAGAACATGATTAACTAGGATTTTTCACCCAAATTGATTTAGCTTATGAGAACATTCACAGCAATCGCAGCAAAATCTACACTGAAACTTAAATTGAAAGCAAGAGAAGATGATTAACTAGGGTTTTTCACTCAAATTGATTCAGAATATGAGAACATTGACAACAATCGCACGATACTCAACATTGAAACCTAAATTGAAAGCTAGAGAATATGATTAACTAGGGTTTTTCACTCAAATTGACACAAAATATGAGAACATTAACAGCAATCGCACGATACTCAACATTGAAATCTAAATGGAAAGCAAGAGAATATGATTAACTAGGTTTTTTACTCAAATTCACTAAGAATCTGAGAATATTAATAGCAATAGAACCAAAATCAACATTGAAAACTAAATTGAAAGCAAGAGAAAATGGTTAGCTAGGGTTTTCACTCAAATTCAATATGAATTTGTAAACATTAACAGCAATGGTACCAAAATCAACATTGACACTTAGATTGAAAGCATGAGAACATGATTAACTAGGGTCTTTCACCCAAATTGATTCAGAATATGAGAACATTCATAGCAATCGCACCAAAATCTATATTGAAACCTAAATTGAAAGCAAGAGAATATGATTAACTAGGTTTTTTACTCAAATTCACTAAGAATCTGAGAATACTCACAGCAATCGCACCAAAATCAACATTGAAACCTAAATAGAAAGCAAGGGAACATGGTTAACTAGGGTTTTTCACTCAAATTCAATATGAATCTGTAAACATTAACAGCAATGGTACCAAAATCAACATTGACACTTAGATTGAAAGCATGAGAACATGATTAACGAGGATTTTTCACCGAAATTGATTCAGATTATGAGAACATTCACAGCAATCGCACGATACTCAACATTGAAATCTAAATGGAAAGCAAGAGAATATGATTAACTAGGTTTTTTACTCAAATTCACTAAGAATCTGAGAACATTCACAGCAATTGAACCATACTCAACATTGAAACGTAAATTGAAAGCAAGAGAATATGATTAACTAGGGTTTTTACTAAAACTCACTAATAATCTGAGAATATTAACAACAATCAAACCAAAATCAACATTGAAAACTAAATTGAAAGCAAGAGAAAATGATTATCTAGGGTTTTTCACTCAAATTCAGTATGAATCTGAAAACATTAACAACAATGGTACGAAAATCAACATTGACACTTAGATTGAAAGCATGAGAACATGATTAACTAGGATTTTTCACCCAAATTAATTGAGATTATGAGAACATTCACAGCAATCGCAGCAAAATCTACACTGAAACTTAAATTGAAAGCAAGAGAAGATGATTAACTAGGTTTTTTCACTCAAATTGATTCAGAATATGAGAACATTGACAACAATCGCACGATACTCAACATTGAAACCTAAATTGAAAGCTAGAGAATATGATTAACTAGGGTTTTTCACTCAAATTGACTCAAAATATGAGACCATTAATAGCAATCGCACGATACTCAACATTGAAATCTAAATGGAAAGCAAGAGAATATGATTAACTAGGTTTTTTACTCAAATTCACTAAGAATCTGAGAATATTAATAGCAATCGAACCAAAATCAACATTGAAAACTAAATTGAAAGCAAGAGAAAATGATTAACTAGGGTTTTTCACTCAAATTCAATATGAATCTGAAAACATTAACAACAATGGTACCAAAATCAACATTGGCACTTAGATTGAAAGCATGAGAACATGATTAACGAGGATTTTTCACCAAAATTGATTCAGATTATGAGAACATTCACAGCAATCGCAGCAAAATCTACACTGAAACTTAAATTGAAAGCAAGAGAAGATGATTAAGTAGGGTTTTTCACTCAAATTGATTCAGAATATGAGAACATTGACAACAATCGCACGATACTCAACATTGAAACCTAAATTGAAAGCTAGAGAATATGATTAACTAGGGTTTTTCACTCAAATTGACTCAAAATATGAGAACATTAACAGCAATCGCACGATACTCAACATTGAAATCTAAATGGAAAGCAAGAGAATATGATTAACTAGGTTTTTTACTCAAATTCACTAAGAATCTGAGAATATTAATAGCAATCGAACCAAAATCAACATTGAAAACTAAATTGAAAGCAAGAGAAAATGGTTAACTAGGGTTTTTCACTCAAATTCAATATGAATCTGTAAATATTAACAGCAATGGTACCAAAATCAACATTGACACTTAGATTGAAAGCATGAGAACATGATTAACTAGGGTCTTTCACCCAAATTGATTCAGAATATGAGAACATTCATAGTAATCGAACCAAAATCTATATTGAAACCTAAATTGAAAGCAAGAGAATATGATTAACTAGGGTTTTTCACTCAGGTTGACTCAAAATATGAGAACATTCACAGCAATCGCACGATACTCAACATTGAAACCTAAATGGAAAGTAAGAGAACATGATTAACTAGGGTTTTTTACTCAAATTCACTAAGAATCTGAGAACATTCACAGCAATCGAACCAAAATCAACATTGAAACGTAAATTGAAAGCCAGAGAATATGATTAACTAGGGGTTTTCACTCAATTTGACTCAAAATATGAGAACATTTACAGCGATCGCACAATACTTAACATTGAAACCTAAATGGAAAGTAAGAGAACATGATTAACTAGGGTTTTTTACTCAAATTCACTAAGAATCTGAGAACATTCACAGCAATCGAACCAAAATCAACATTGAAACGTAAAAGCAAGAGAATATGATTAATTAGGATTTTTCACTCAATTTGACTCAAAATATGAGAACATTTACAGCAATCGCACGATACTCAACATTGAAACCTAAATGGAAAGTAAGAGAGCATGATTAACTAGGGTTTTTTTTACTCAAATTCACTAAGAATCTAAGAACATTCACAATAATCGAACCAAAATCAACACTGAAACCTAAATTGAAAGCAAGAGAATATGATTAACTAGGGTTTTTCACTCAAATTCAATATGAATATGAAAACATTAATAGTAATGGTACCGAAATCTACATTGACACTTAGATTGAAAGCATGAGAATATGATTAACTAGGATTTTTCACCCAAATTGATTCAGATTATGAGAACATTGACAGTAATTGTACCAAAATCTATATTCAAACTTGAATTGAAAGTAAGAGAAGATGACTAACTAGGGTTTTTCACTCAAATTGATTTAGAATATGAGAACATTCACAGCAATCACACCAAAATCAACGTTGAAACTTAAATTGAAAGCAAGAGAATATGATTAACTAGGGTTTTTCACTCAATATGACTCGAAATATGAGAACATTCACAGCAATCGCACGACACTCAATATTGAAAACTAAATAGAAAGCAAGAGAATATGATTAACTAGGGTTTTTACTCAAATTTAGTAAGAATTTGAGAATATTAACAGCAATCAAACCAAAGTCTACATTGAAACCTGAATTGAAAGTAAGAGAACTTGATTTTGGTGCCATTACAATGAATGTTCTCATATTCACAAACAAAAACAAAAACAAAAACAAAAACAAAAACAAAAAGTTTCGAAAAGAAAAGTTTTGAACTGAACATTCAAGCTGAAATGGAAAAACAAAAGTTTCAAAAATGAAAGATTCCGCAAAAACTAGGGTTTAAGATACTTGAATCTTACTTGTTTTCACCATTTTTGGTTGTTTGGATCTTAGAATGTTTGATGATCTAGTTTGTTTGTCGGAAATTTGAGACGAGATTGATGAATGAAGACGAAATGTGAGGCGAAATTGATGAAGGTGAGAATGAAATCTGCGATGGTGAGAAATGGTAGGATGAAGTGTGAGATTGAAAACGTGATTCTGCGATTTATGTTTTGTGTTTTGATTTGGTAAGGGTAGCTTCGTCATTTCAAATTAATATGGGACTTACCGGGAAAAAATTTTTGAAGGAGGACTTAATGTACCATTATTTCTAAAATGAGACTTACCTGTAAATCACCTTTCTTTTTTTTTTTCTTTTTTTTTTATCTTAATAAGTAAATTAATTTAAGTTTAATTTCTTTTCAAGCTTAAGCTTGAACTCGACTCGTTTATGTAATCAAGTGAGCTCGAGCCGAACTTTAATTCATCAAATATTTGACAAGCTAAGCTCGAACTCGACTAATTCCTAGCAAACAAACTTGAACACTCAAAAACTCAACTTGGCACAACTCGTTTGAAGCCCTGCTCACTCATTTTTGCTCATCACTAATATATGTTATACCTGTTTTGTGTCTAACATGTAGTTGTGGTGGGATTTGTAGCATGGTCTTGATGCTCATTTTTCTAATAGAAGTAACAGGAAATTTTATTTCTACACACCTACCTATTTCAACGCACACACTTAATGAAATTTTATTTTAATGATAGTTATATCCTAAAGTAAAATGACTACAATGGATATCAAAACCTTAGCTAATCCGTCTTATCTTTTCTCTCCTCTCTCTCTCTTTCTACCGCCAACAACAACAAACAAACCCATAAACCCTTTCGTTTCCTTTCTCTCTCTCTTTAGAATCAATTTAATTTGTTTCGGTTACGAATCCAATGAAGAACAATAGAGAGGAAAACGATCTTGAATGGTTCGTCGTCAACAACAATCAGACCAATTCTATTTGGAAAATCAGTACCGAATTATCAATACTTAATTCTCTGGCAATTTAAGAGGCTTATGTGACTTGTTGTTGTCTTCGTGGGTAAACAAAATCAATATGTAATCCAAATTCAACAAAACATAGAAATAGTACTAATTTATTATAGGAACAGAAAACCAGAATTAAATCCAGCATAAAAAGTTCACAGAGCTATCTATACCATTATATCAAGCACAAATACACACATATATAGTTATATATATGGATTTGAGAAAACAAACCCAGAAGCAAAATTCAAAATCTAATTGATTGGAGTGAGTGACCCACAGAAAAATCATAAGGAAAAGTGATGAATTCAGAATTGGTAAACAGATCGAGGAGTTAGGTGGAAAGTGTGTGTATAATATTTGAATTGAGGGTTATAATTAGAATATGTGGTGTGTGGAATGAGACAAATAATACCCAATCAAATTCATAACTATGTGCATTGAGAAATGATGTGTACTGAGATAAGTAAATGTGTGGAAATAGAATTTCCCAGAAGTTACTCTTTATTTTTTTTTAAAGGGTAAATTATAAATACACCCTTTGAGGTTGCTTAAAATACATATTACCCTTGTAGTTTGAAAAATTATAAATAACCACTTATCAAAAAAATTTATTTAACAAAATTAATTAAAAAAATAAATTTCCTAACTATTCTCTTATACAATGATAAAATTACTTGAATTATTAATTGAAATAAATTTATAACATCATTAAAAACTATTAATTGACATGATGATTTATTAATGAAGGAATTATTTGTTATGAAATTAAAAATTTCAAGAGACGGGACATAATTTCCAAAACTACAGGAGCAAATCGTATTTTAAACAAATTTTAGAAGGAGTATTTGTAATTTACCAAAAAAAAAAAATGTTAGACCTTCTTTGTCAACCTTGTGGTCTCCAGTTCACTAGTATGGCTGTTAAATTTACTGAGATTAACATTGTTTATCAAAAAATAAAAATAAATAAGAAAAATTGTTGAGATTAACATTATAGTTCTAACTCTACTGGGCTCTTTAACAATTCTGCCGGCCCCAAGCCCTGGTAAGGGAGGAGGATTGTGTGTTAAGTAGCCGACAGCTAACATGTAAAAAAACAACTCGGATCCCTTATGAAATGAATCCTACTTTGAATCATTTAAATGTTAGGTTGTTCCCCTTAGGTGACATGTTGCGCCTACTTCCGGGTGTTTCAAAAAGTGAGTTAGGGGCGCCACATCAATGCCTGGATGCAGTGAAAAAGGGACAAAGGTTTCCACATTTTTTTAGACGAGTGTGGATAAAGAATCTAGTCCAAGACTATAGGTTTAGGGTAGCCACATGGAATGTAGGAACCTTAACTGGTAAGATTTTGGAATTGGTAGATGTCATGGTTAGGAAGAGAGTTAGTATAGTTTGTGTACAAAAAACTAAATGGACAGGTGAGAAAGTTAGGGAAATAGATGATACCGATTTAAAACTATATTATAGGGACTTTTGGTGTAATTTGCCCAAATTATTAACCTGACCAATTTAGTGACTTAATCTCAACCAATTCAATAATAAATTTTTTTTTTTCAAAAACCCTGGCAATATTATCAATTGGAATGGAGGCAAAATCTAAAATTAAGGGTCAAAATTGAGTCAACTGAAATTGTAAAGACTAAAATGATACAAGCAGCAACATATGAAGACTACTGGTGTAATTTTTCCTTTTCTTTAAGGGCACAAAAATTGTAACTTTACTCACAAAATGTATAACATTGCTCACAAAAAGTATAACTTTCAAATTTTCATAACTCTTTTTTAAGGACATAAAAATCATAACGTTACTTACAAGTTGTATAACACTACTCATAGAAAGTATAACTACACAAAAATCATAACTTTACTCACAAAATGTATAATATTGCTTACCAAAAGTATAACTTTCAAATTTTCATAACTTTTTTTAAGGACACAAAAATCATAATTTTACTCACAAAATGTATAATACTACTCACAAAAAGTATAACTTTTAAATTTTTGTTACTCCTTTTTAAGAACACAAAATTGTAATATTGCTCACAAAAAGTAAAACTTTCAAATTTTCATAACTTTCCTTTAAGGACACAAAAATCGTAATTTTATCACAAAATATATAACATTACGCACAAAAAGTATAACTATCAAAATTTTCATCACAATTTTTAGGGCAAATTATATTGGTGGTCCTTACATGTTACGCCTTGTGTCATTTTAGTTCATACACTTTGAATTGGCTCAATGTTGATCATTAATTTTAAATTTTAGGTCAATTTAGTCTAATTGATAATGTTGTGAGTATTTTTGACGAAAAACAGTTACTGAATTGGTTAAGGTTAACTTACTGAGTTGAGTAAGTTTATAATTTTGTTCTTAAAAATATGACACATGCCACTTCTATGCGTATTTTTCATTTAAAAAAAAAACTAAGAGTTGTAATCAATTGAATCTTCAGAGTTAAAATTAAGCCAACTAAAATTATAGAAACGAAAATGACTTAAGAACCAAACTATAGGGACTATTGTCATGTTTGCTCTTTTTTTTTTTTAAGAATACAAAAATCACAAGTTTGCTAGTAAAATATATACATTGTCTAAAAAAAGTATAATTTTAAAAAATATCATAATTTTTGTGCAAGAACAATCGATTGACCAATTGATTTAGTCTTCGTTTGAGAAGAGCTAAAATTGCTTGGCTTTTTGGCTTTTTTAGTCTGACTTTTTTAACCTTGTTTAGTTTTTGTTTTTGGTTTTTTTGACTTTTGTGAGAGAAAATGTGTAATGATTATGGTTTGTGCTTTTTTTGCCAAAAAGCCAAAACCAAACATAGCTTAACAATGGATTTTTCAATTGATTACTCCCTCCATCCCAAAATATTAAGAGGTTATTTCATTTTTACCCCTATACTTTGTCACGTTTTTCAAAGCCCCTCCAGACTACTGTTATTTTCACGTATACCCCTATACTATGTGAATTCCTTTCAATTTTACCCCTGCTGTCTATTTCCATCAAGGAAGTGGACGGAATAGGTGACGTGGCCCCCTATACTTTCACATTGAGGGAAATTTAAACGACATGGTTGAGCATAATCAAGTTATATACAACATTAGGGTTGCTTAGAACTCCCCAAATCGCAATTAGGGTTTTTAATTTGCTCTCAAAATTCCAAAATCAAAGCTGAGAGTGAACGACGACTGTGAAATCACATTCAAATCAAAGGTTGATCGATGGGTTGGGTGCTAAGAGAGAAGAATAATGGTGGAGGAAGAAAAACACCTGTATATGGTATGTATGTTTTTTTGTTTTTTAATGTTTTTTTAAGTTATTTTCTATTGTTGTTGGAATTCGCATGTGTTTGATGTTAATATTATTTTAGAAAGGTAAATCTTTGTTTATTTGTATGTGACATGGATTTGTTAATGAAATTTGTTTATGTTTGTTTCAGTTTGAACAGTTTTACTTTAAGAAAATCTTTGTTTATGTTTGTTTGAAATTGATGAACACATATGAAATCTTTGTTTTTTTAGTTGTTTGTATTTCACATGGATGACTACTTGTTTATTATTTATCTATCTCTAGTGTAATGTAATAGGATTTTATCATTGTGAGTTCCATTGAATAGTAGTGTTAATGACACATTTCCAATACAAAATGCAGAAGATGGATTTGGGTATTTTACAATCAAAATGCATCATGGAGGTGTGGTGAGGTATATTCTACAGAGGGTTTACAGTGGTGGTATGGTAAGTCATTTTGACTTTTGTCATTCAGATCAAATTTCCATTACAGAGTTGTGTTGCATGGCTAAGGAATTAGGACATAGGCCAAGTAATAACTATTACAGTAAGGTTAGTGGTTATGGTGAGATGGAGTTACTAAAATCTGATGCTGATGTATTGATGTTGGACACATATGTGGATAAAAACAAAGTAATAATTTGAATGATTATGTAAGTACACAAAGTAGTCAAGTAGGCTCAAGTGTTGAAACAAGTAAGGGTAAGGGGGTAATGGTTGATGTTGAATTGGAGGAAGATGAAGATAGTGATGCCTATGATCCTGACCAGTCAGACTTATCCTCTAATAAGTCTGAAAAATATAAAGATAGTGACTATGAGCAAGGTGATGATGATGCTTTATATGATAAACATGCTGACAAAGATGTGGAATTTGGTAGTTTAGGAAGTATTAAGGATGCTATGGGTGATGTGGCTAACAATGATGACCTACAAAGCATGGACAACTCATCTAATGAGCTAAGAAGCCTTCATTGCTCCTCTGATGAAGATAGTCATTGCACTAAGATTAAGTACCCTATTTTCAGTGAGAGTGACATGTATAATCCTACATTCCAACTTGGCATGGAGTTCAAAACAAATGTGTTGTTTAGAGATGCTATGAAGGAGTATGCTATTAAGTGGGGCAAATGGCTAACAATGATGACCTACAAAGCATGGACAACTCATCTAATGAGCTAAGAAGCCTTCATTGCTCCTCTGATGAAGATAGTCATTGCACTGAGATTAAGTACCCTATTTTCAGTGAGAGTGACATGCATAATCCTACATTCCAACTTGGCATGGAGTTCAAAACAAATGTGTTGTTTAGAGATGCTATGAAGGAGTATGCTATTAAGTGGGGCAAACAAATCACATTTACTAAGAGTAACAAACAGAGGGTTAGGGCAGAGTGCAAACCTGGTTGTCCTTGGGTTTGCTATGCTTCTTTTGTGAAGGGTAAAGGTGTGTTTAGGATCAAAACTTTTGTAGATGAACACACATGCAACAAAACATTTGATGTGTTACATGTGAGTAGTAGATGGATTGACAATAGGTATTGGGAAAGGATTAGGTTAAATCCTACCTGGCCAATTACGTCATTGGTAGACACCATTACAACAGAGCACAATGTCAAAGTTGACCTGCAGAAAGTGAGAAGGGCAAAAATTAAGGCTCTCACAATGATTGAGAGTACTGCATCTGAACAATTTGCAATGCTTTGGGGTTATGTAGAAGAGATTAGAAGTAGTAATCCAGGAACAACAATTTCCATGAAGGTAAAGGAAGTTCCAAAAGTTCATGAAGAGGATGAGCAAATGTCCAAGTTTAAGAGATTGTATTTGTGTTGGGGTCCATTGAAGAAGAGTTTCCAAAATGCTTGTAGGCCAGTCATTGGAGTGGATGGTTGTCATTTGAAGGGGCCATATGGTGGAGTGTTGTTGACTGCAGTGGGGATAAATGCAAAATAATTGTATATTCCCATTTGCCTATGCCATTGTTGAGAAGGAAAAGAAGAAAACATGGTTGTGGTTTCTGAATTTGTTAGGGCAAGACTTGAATATTGTGAATTCTCATTGTTACACTTTCATGAGTGACAAACAGAATGGCCTAATTAATGCAGTGGCTAAGCTCTTTCCAAATGCCTCACACAGGTTCTATGTAAGGAATTTATATAACAATTTCAAGGGTCAATTTAAGGGTAGGGTATTGAAGGATTTGTTATGGAAGGCAGCCAGGGCAAGCATTGTTGGTGTATTCACTAAAGTTATGGAAGAAATGAAAGGAGTTGATGAAAAAGCATACAATTGGTTGACTGGAAGAGCACTAATCCATTGGAGTAGGAGTCACTTCCACAGTTTCCCCAAGTGTGACATTTTTTTTGAATAATCTTTGTGAGTGTTTCAATGCAAGCATATTGCAGGCTAGGGATCAACCTGTGCTGTCCATCTTAGAGAAGATAAGAGTTTTGTTGATGGAAACAATTCAAAAAAGAAATGAAGCAAAGAAAAGGTACAACAGAAGTGATATATGTCCTAAGATTCAGAAGATTTTGGAAAAGGTCAAGGTGAGTGCAGCTGGATGGATTCGTAGATGGAATGGAGGTTTCCAATATGAAGTTGTTGGCCCATATGGTGAGCAATAGAAGGTGGACTTGAAAGAATGGACTTGTGGATATAGGAAATGGGATCTGTCAGGCCTTTCTTGTGTCCATGTTGTGGCTGTTGCAAACTATATGGGTAAAGAACCAGAAAAGTATGTGCATTATTACTATAAAGTTGAAACCTACCTGAGGATTTATGAGAACATGTTGACTCCAATCAATGGTAGACAAATGTGGCCAACAAGTCGATATGGTAAAGTGCTACCACCTAATGTGAAGAAGAGAGCTGGGAGGCCAAGACTGAATAAGAGAAAGGATGTAATTGTCCCAATTGATGCAACTGATTCAAGTAAGCTGGGAAAGAGGGGAACTCAGATGACATGCAAAAATTGTGGCAAATTGGGACACAGCAAAAGGACATGCAAAGTCAAAGGCCAATTCACCTACCTGAAAGATCCTGTGAGTTTCAGTCAAGTAATTCATATTTTTTTTTATGGATTTTGTTAACTTACACATTTCTAACTTTGGTTTTTTAGTTTTTGTAGTGCCAGCATGAAGGAAGCCAATGTTAGGCCCAGACTGAAGGGAGCCAAACTCAAAGTCAGGTAAAAGGAAGCCTGGTTGGGAGTCAAGTTATAGAAGCAACTCAAGTTAGGAAGAAGAAGTTGGCTGTAAGTTTTGCAAAGGCCCTATTTGTTAATTTATAGATGTCTTCCTTGCATATGTCCTAACAATGATGATGGCTATTGTAGGTAACAAGGAGAAAGGTTATGAGAACAAGTGCCTCAACTCCATTGCATGCAAATCAAGATGTGCAGAGGTCTGTAGTAACTTCCAATACTAAAATTCTTGTGCAAGCTCAAATGAGATGGAGAGGAAGAGTGGTGTACAATGCTATACAATGCTAGTGATGTCAAATCTGTCATGGGTCAAACCAAGAATGCAACTGACACAAAGTAATTGATGTGAAGGACCACTATTTTATTTTATTTTTTTTTAATGTTGGAGAAGGTTTTTGCTACTTTTGTTTATGGAATACAATGTAATAGATGTGAATGTTTTTGCTACTTTTGTTCATATTCCATAACCTTCATAGTGGTAGAGGCTTTTTGTACATTTGAAGCCTGGTTTTTGTATTGGCTGCCCCTCTCTTAGTATATGTTTTGCACAACATGAATGACAAGTGTGTAACTGATCAACGTTTGAATGATAATTTACTATTGATTTGCTGCTATTTCCAAGTCCTGATGTTCATTGGTGATGTTTACAATTGTTGATATTTACTGTTCATTGGTGATGTTCATTGTTCATTGAATTTGGAGTGACAATTATCGTCACAGATTGTGTACCTACTTCTGTATGTTTCCTTTGTCTATGTTAGAGTCACCAAACACAAAATAATGGAGACATGTGGACACCCCATTTTTGACCACCCGCAAAGGTCGAGCTCTTTACTCGGAACACTCGATGATGAAAGTGGTATTGTGTGTGGTTCTAGGTCTTAACGAATGAGTCTTGTTCAATCTTCGAAACAACCCCAAACCATCCATATTCCCATTGATCATACCCAAGAAATCCCCTTGTACACCTTGTACCGCGCTGTGTTGAGGCTGAAACAGAAAAATAGGGGAATTCATTGAGGCCCAACTGTGGCTATTGAGGGCCGACCGGGCTTCAGTAACGAGAAACACTGTTCTGGGCAAGAGGCCGCCAACTGTCCATTTTTGAAGATATTTATCACCTTTTGTGCTCAAATTCTATAAATACGACCATATACCTCTGTTTTGGGGGTTGAACAATTGAGAGAAAGTCTATACACATAGAGAGAGCTCATTCTTCCTCCTTTTTCCATTGCAAACTACATTTGAGTTAACCTACCAACCTTGTATCATCTATATTCACCATACACAACCTTGACTCATCATCTTAGAGCTTTGGTTGACCCTTAAGAAGCATAATTCAAGCTTGAGAGTGTGTTAAGAGTGAGTTTGATCATCAACCAAAGCTTACTCCATTTTGAGAGATATAAGCTTGTAACTTTTGTTATTGCTTTTGCTTACTTCATTTCTATCTATTTCTTCTATTCTTGGGTTGTTTTACATCAATTTTAAGTGTTGGAACTTGGGTTGGATAAGCTACCAAAGGTGGTAAGGTTGACACCCTTACTTGCACCTATTTTATAGCTTAACCCTTGGTTCCTTTACACTCTTTTTCTTTGATTTTTGAACTGATTTTTAGAGTTGAACTAAGGCCAAAAAACATGGTTTGAAGTCTTGAAATTGAAGGGGTTGGCCACCCCTCATTGTTTTTGCTTACATAGCTTTATTATCTTTACCTTTTGTTTAGCTTTTGAGCACTTTTCTTGCCTTTTCAGCCACTGTTTTTGGCTTATTAGAGATTGTTTTAGGGCTGTCCTACTCTATTTAATTGATTCAAGC
The DNA here is from genome assembly GCF_004153795.1 of Camellia sinensis. NCBI lineage: Eukaryota > Viridiplantae > Streptophyta > Magnoliopsida > Ericales > Theaceae > Camellia > Camellia sinensis. The sequence continues at coordinate 374,783 of NW_021028914.1, forward strand.
TTTGATTAGTTCATTTGTTGTAGCATTGGTCTTTGTACATAGCTTGTATTAGCCTTTCTTGGTCTGACTTTCATAGTAACAACCTCATTTTAAGAATCAACTTGTCACTTCTTTTTTTCATTTGAGAGTTGTTTTAATCGGTTGATGGTTATTCAACACATGAATTAGAGATTTACGCTTAATGGCTGTAGCGGTCCTAGTTTTGCCACTTCGCTGAGTATGTTTAGGATCGAGCTGCCTGGTCAGCTCGCGGGGGTCTAGAGGGCAGCGCCCCTTGGCGGGTCCTAGGACAACGCCCTGACTGGGTTGAGAGGCAGTGCCCTCTAAGCAAAAATGCAAAATGCATTAGAAGTTGCTTGTCCGCTTGAGCGGCCGTTTATGTGCTCGAGCGGAGAATGTTTGATTCCAGAAGTTTGACCTGTCTGCAAAAGTATTGGGAATGTGTATTTGATGCTCGAGCGGGGCTTTCCACGCTCACGCGGATCATGTTATATCAATTTGTGAATCTGATATTTCAGATCACTTTTGTATATCTCTCTCTCTAAAAACCCTTTTCTCTCTCTTCACTCTACATTTCCCTACGCCAAATTGGATCAAAACCTTGATTTCTCAAGATCCATTAGAGTTCTGCCATAGGTTCTTCATCAAAGTTGGTTAACTTCTAGAGGGCTTCATTGTGTGCGGTGAAGATCAAGTTTCGACACCATTGATTTTGGAGATTTCATCTCATTTCTTCTTTAAAACTTGAGGTAGCGATTTTCTTAGAGTTTTATATATTTTTTTGCAAGATCTATATGATTTTCGAAATCATCTTTCGATAGCTTTGAAAATTGATTGTTGATCCAAGAAGTTGAGCGATTTTGAAAGTGGGTTTGTCTCTTGTTCTTTTAAAATGATTTTATGGGTTTTGATCTTCGTTAATTGAAGAAAAAATGATTTTGGAAAGTTTTCTTTCAAAAGATTTGAGTTGTATAGTTTTGGTGAGAAAACCTAGAATTTGGGGATTCTTTTTAAAGGAGACTGAAAATCCATGAATGATATTGTTATATTTATTTTGTGTGTCAAAATAAATGGATGTTTGGAAAAATTTTTATTTATATTTATATAAATGATGAATTTCAAGGAAGATGAGAATTGTTGTTCATTTTGAAAATTATTATTCAAAACGTTGAAATAGTCTTGAAATAACTAATTGTTGAGGATACTTGAGAAGAGGGAATTGTGTTATTCCTTGGATGATGAATTGGAATAAAAGTATTTATATTCATCTTGTGAAATTGGCATATCAATTCATTTGATTACATTAAACTTTGAAAGTTGATTTGAAAACTTGCATTGAGAAAAGAATATTGAGAAACAAGTTTTTCATGGAATGGTTTTGGGGTAAATACATTGGTAAGTCTTGATAGGTGGTGTACATGATATTGAATAAGTTGACCTGAAAGTCTGGGGTGAAAGACCGAAAACTCGCGCGGATAAGTGTCGAGCCTTCCGGTTAATACCGGTAAAAATGACAATTTGGTAGTACTTGTATAGTCTACTTGTAGACACCGACCTAGGAATTACCAGAGTTGTATTTATCATCATTGAAATAAATTGTTAAATTTTGAAGAATTGAAATTGCATGATATCATTGAGCATGATGGTTTTCAAAAGATGAAAATGTGATTTATCTTCAAAAAGGGCATAGCATGGCATGTGCATTTCATCTCTTGAGACTTGTATAAAATGTATATACTTTGTTAAGAATTTCCTACTGGGCTTTATGCTCACCCTATGGAATTTTTGTACAGGAAAAGATGTGGTGATCCCACCCAACTAGGGACGTAGAAGTATATGTGTTAAGAGTATAATACTCTCATTTTGCTGTGACTCTGTGTGTAAGCCAAGGCCTGTGTTTGTGTGGGTTTGAATAACCATTTTGTGTAACCAGGCTCAAGCCTTAGAAACTTGTAAACCCTTGGGGGTATTTATTTGTTTATTTACTTGTTGTTGGATTAATGTATTGTTGCATGAAGAACTATTGTATCATGTAATGTAAGTTTGGAGATTTATATTCGGTTTTCCTTGAAAGAGCCATGATTGTTGTATTATCATTTGGGCTAGAAATTCGGGGCGTTACAATGGTTTAATCTTTACGAAGGTTTATTGCCAATGACATAATCTCTCTTTCATGTTGAGAATTACTTCTCGTTTGACGTTTCTCTCCTTTTAGAGGACTTAATCATCACTTCGGACAAATGGACTAAAGAATGGAAATGACTAAAAGAATTGGTTTAAAAGCAATCAACACACATAAAGAAAATGAGTCATATTGATTGGGCTTGGCCCGGCGTTATGCCATGTTTATCAAGTCAAGAGTGGTTATATGCTAATTCATGGCGTTTTGATCATCATTGAAGCGTCTCTACCTCCCTATTTGAGTTCACTCTATGACAAAAGGGAGGAGTGGTCATATTCATTGCATTTATTGATTTTTATTCAAAATTGTATCCAGAATCATCAAGCAATCAATTTGCTCATTAATGGTTTTGGCAAAAATTCTAACCTTTTCTCGAGGCTTTTCCATGACAGAGAAGGAAGGAAGGGACAAATAGAGCTTAAACAACTTTGTCTGCACTGTTTTCACTTTAGAACACAAAACAGAGTTTTGCACAAAATTGAGGCACGACTGGCCTTCTCTAGGCCCGACCGGGCTTCATTGAGGGTTGGCTGGCCCTCAATGTTTGGTCATTGTATTTTTGCAGAAAACAGAGGGCAGTAGCTGAGGTGAAACAGAGCAAGCCTGGGGCAGACAGAGCTGTTCTTGAACATTGAGCATGGGCATGTATGTGATTCTTGCACGTCCTCATTTACATTATGATCATTGTAATTAATTTCATTTACTATTGTTTGTTGTAATTAGTCTCGTTAGTTATTAAATGTTGTTATTATTATTATTATTCCTTTGTAATTGTTGTAGTTAATTAGTTTAAATAGCTAGTTTACTTATCTTGGTTATCCTTGTTGTAATAGCATAATTAGCTAGTTAATTAGCATCGCTTATTTATTCATTTGGTTTTGTAATAATTAGTTAAATTTTGACTTTCGGACTTTGAGTCGCACCCTCTTGTGCGAGGGCAATGTTGTAATAATGTGCATGTTTTCCAACCCCACGTCTTTCTCCCTTTTACTTACTTGCTTATGATGGTTAGTATAGGATATCATGTTTCATTAGCATTCTTATGCTTTGCATCCATTGTCTTGCATGCATCCAAGGCTCGGCTCGGCTCATCATGCTAACCTGATATAAAATGTTCAAAATTCATTGCTTGACTACGTGTTTTATCACATGTCGTGAATGAAATCATATGCCATGCTCATAGCCGAGCCTATAAAAATACATAATGCATGTGTCGCATTAGTCATATTGCATTTAATTAGGAACATGCATATTTTTCTAATTATTTTGCTTTGTTTTGGCTCGGAGTACGAGGTGAACTTTTATTGCTTTAGCATGTTGCATCAAATGTTTTTGTTGCTATGTCAAACATGAATACCATGAGGCTAATTGCTTAAATGATATAATTGTTTGAATGCTTGTGGATGAAGGCTAGTTGTTTGAACTGGGATGGTTTGATCGATGTCCATTTTAAGCCCACTTTTTCAAGTGGCAAATTCACAAAACAATTTCAAAACAAAACATGAGATCAAGTGTACCAATTCTTGCAAGCTAGTCTATACCTTGTGTGCGTATCACATAGTAAAATAACTAATAAATCCGAACAAGAGCATATGTTGTAAATAAGAAACACATCATGATTAGTAGAGGCCAATGTTTGATCAAGTGAGTTGGGTGTTCAATTCATGACCTTCCTCTCTCGTACCTAAGTTCCCGAGCTGAGACACTTTGGTGATGACGGACTAATGGGCTTTGGCACGAGTCACGGGTTTCTTAAGTTTTTCAAAAATATTTAGGTGGCGACTCTGTAATCTGGCAAAGCAGTCCATTTTTGGCATTTGATTCAAACGTTAATTTTCCAAAAAGAATTGCCGGATTTGGACTCTTTTTGTGTTTTCATTATTTCATATTGCATTTGTGAAATCAGATTCAGAACCACAAGCGGAGTTCGAACTTTAGGGCTATTTGCCTTCCGAAAGGAGTATGGAAAGTCGGGCTACAAAACAATATTAATAAGTCACCAAGCACACAATTTTCATCTCAAAAACATATTTTCTATTAACAACACTTTACCCATTGCATATGATTCATAAACAGGATACAGACTCCATTCATTCTTACACTATCATACAACTTCAAACTTTACATTACAAACCATATTCCTATAACCAACCATGACAAAACCAAGCAAATCCATAGTTTCCTCTCTCTTCAAGTCCTCCTCTTCAGTTGTGCTTCCATCTTATTCAACTTCTTCAGCAGCCCAGGAATGATCTGCACTGCTCGATCGCACATGGGTGGGTCTATCCAGGTAAAGTGATTACAACCACTGTTAGGGCAACTAGGAAATCTCCTCCCATGATTTGTGTTGGTCCATATTGTGTGTATCAGCCTTCTTCTTCCACAAACATTGCAAAACATCTCGTTTACACCACTTGTGTTCCATTTACCTTGATTTCTTGAGTTTCGATTGTTCCTCATTTCTTCGCTCCAACTGATTTCATTGATGCTCTGTTTTTTTCTTTTATTTTTGCAGTTGTCTCTGTTTTTATAGGTTGAAGGGAATACAAGGGAACGTTAGGTTTTGGGGGCAAAGCCTTAATTTTCCCTCCATGTGAAAGTATAGGGGGCTACGTCACCCATCCCGTCCACTTCCTTGACAGAAATAGACGGCAAGGGTAAAATTGAAAGGAATTCACATAGTATAGGAGTACGCGTGAAAATAACAGTAGTCTGGGGGGTCTTTGAAAAACGTGACAAAGTATAGGGGTAAAAATAAAATAATCTCAAATATTAATCCCTTATTTCATTTTTTAGGGAAAACTTCACTTTACCCCCTATAGTTTGGGCCATGTACGGATTATCTTCCTGACATTCGAATATCCCCTTATGGTGGGTGGACTAAAACGTACCGTTCACTTTTCCATCCAAGTTAACGGAATGCGTAGTTCAAAAGCCCATACAGAGAGTAAGTTACATTTTAAGACCAAAATACCCCTAGAACATCTTTAAATTTGCAAAGGCATGCCATGGGTTTTCCTATTTCTCTCTCTAAAATTACAACCCAAAACAAAAACCTTAATTAATTTAAACAACATAATTTCTATCAAAAATTAATGTATATATATATATATATATATAATCTGTAGTTATATATATATGTATATATTCAAAGTACCCACAGAAGCAACAAAAATCAACAATGATTTCAAGTCCTCACCTAGATTCATCGGTCGGAATACTGTTCTAGTATCTCCGATCATCAATTCCAGTAATTGCCAACCCGTTTGAAGAAATTGACAAACAAAAGCTTTCCGGTATTCTTATCCAGCCAAACTTTCTGCACATAACCCAAATCAGCAAACCTCTACAATCAAATTCACAAGGCTACATCTGATTCAACATAAACAAACTAAAGCCTGTTTGGTTTTAATTTTCGAAGCTAACATCAATTACATCATTAGATTTTCAGGGTTTTTTTTTATTTTTTTATTTTTTTTCTTGAGCTCATTCTTAAATTGAAGATCAAACCTCATAAATATATAACAGTGAATATATACATATATATACACTTCATAAAAACTATTTTTTTTTAATATTTCTTTTAATATAGTTCGATTTTAAGCGTCTTAACAGTTTTTAGGAATATAGATACCTATATATATATATATATTATATATATGCAATTTGCAAGTTTATATATATATATATATGTATGTGCGTGCGCGTGCGCGCGTGTTAGAGTTGGTAGCATGAAGCTAGATCAAGTGTTTTGTTGAATGGAAGTGGAAATTTGTTGAATGGGTATGAGAAGAGAAGGAAGAGAGAGAGAGAGAGAGAGAGAGAGAGAGAGAGAAGGGTATAACTGTCAATTTATAACTTTTGTTAACAGAAGTTAATGTGCGTTTTAGTCCACCAACTATAAGGGGGTTATGTACTAATTTCTGAATGTCAGGGAGGTAATCCACACCTAGCTCAAACCACAAGGGGTAAAGTGAAGTTTGCCCAAAATTAAGGACTAAAATACCATAAGCTTTCTATTTTGCCGTTCTTCTAAATTCATCAACAATACAAAAAAGTATATTTATCATAATTAATATTCCTAAAAAAATGTACTATCAAATGATAATTTTGAAAAATTAATATTTTAAAAATGTAATAATTGTACTATTAAAAAAAATTAGATTCTAAAAAATAGACTTTTATTTTGAAATAGAGAGAGTAATATGATAATCGATTATGCAATTGATTGTATGTTACAGCCGTTTGGACAATTGATTTGGTGTCACAATTTGGCAATCAATTATTAAATTAAGGTAGCAATGCTACAGACCCAGTAGGGGTGACCCCCCAGTGCCACGTGTCGGCCTGGGGTTGGCTGAAAACTAAAAAAAAAAAAAACTATTTTTTTGACCAATGGGAAGGGACCCCCAACACCCCTACTGGGGGTCCGAAGCTTTATTCTAAATTAAGGGGAAGATTATGGTACTATCTCTTAAAGAGCATGTACTATATACACCTTATAATTATAGAAGAAAATGACATAATTAATCATGACTAAAAAAATAAAAAATCATATTGCAATTAAAAAAATAAAAAATAAAAAATCATGACCAAATACAAAAAAATATAACCAAATATCTTAAAATAATGTCAAAATTAAAGAAGAAAATTAATCATAATTAAAAAAAATAACATAACTAATAGTACATATGGTATCCAGTATGTATAATAAAATTCTCCATCAAGTCTATGGTACAATTAAATTGGTGTCACAATCTATTCTTTAATTGATTGTATGTTACAATTGATTTAGTTTTACAATCGATTTTACAATTGATTGAATGAATAAATCAGTCGATTGCACACAATTTATGTTTAGTAAAATTAATCAATTGGTCAATCAATTGATCATGTGCTATTATTACTTATGAACGGGGCTATCGTATTGCAATTATCGTACAATTTCTTGACTCCCTAATTGTAACTTTTGCTCTCACTCTTTCACACTGTTTGTTAGTCGGACAATACTGTTGTTGAATAATTAATAGGTGACTCGTGCTATACATAAAAATTTATTTTTAAAATAAAAAATTAATTTTGAGTTTTAGTATTTTATATGTAGAAGATTTTAATAATTGAAAGTTAAATAAAAATAAATTTGCTAATAGCTAATGAAAATGTGTCATTGCGTGTGATTTTACGTAAAAGACTCCTAAAAACAATTCAGATATTCAAATAAAAAAAAGTATATTCTCAACCTGAAATCAAATCATTATTTGTGTTAATTAAATTAACAAAAATCATAAATTCCACCTATATCAAAATATATATTTTTCTAAAAAAATAAAAATAATGAAAAATTCTATAATATACAAATTTTGACTTGGTTATAATTCATTGTGTATTATTTTAGTTATTAATCAAAATGATCTTACTAATTTCTTATGTTTTTTGTTAGTGGTGCATCGGATCATTAATTATGCTTTAAGGCATAGTTTGGGAAGTTGGTTTTGGTGGGTTAGGGCCTAAAATAGTCACAAAAAATAAAACATCAAATTCAACTCATAATCATTACACTCATGTCTCACAAAAAAAGTTAAAAAAACCAAAAAGTCAAAAAACTCTTCCCAAACCAGGCTTTTTAACCCCAGGCTAAAATAGCTAAAAAGCCAAAAAGCCAACCCACTTCCCAAACAGAGGCTAAGTGGTGTTTGATTATGATCTATTATAATACTTTTATATGACAATATTTAAATATTTTATTACATGAAAAAAGTGCTTAAGGTCGGTTGACTCAAATGTAGAATTTATGCTTATATCAGTGAGATCGTAAGAGTTATTCACATTGATGCATAAAAAATTATAAATTCAAATCATAAACAGTGTACTCAAAGAAATTAAGTACAAAATCACTATAACCTTAATAATTTCAGTTCTAAAAAATGTTCTAATTAATTATGTGACATATCATAATAACTGTAAATTTTTTATTCCTGTCAAATTATTTTTGCATATCTTTTTTGGCAGAGCTCATGACGGTACATTATCAGTAATATTATAAATTCAAAAATTTTTATTTAAAAATTATTAAAGAAACATCAATATATTGGTGCCATAAATATACATAATCATTTTTTTTATAAATCATTATTATTTAAAATAATATTCCACACCATTTATCACTTGGCATTAGCCAATTTATCTTTTAAAAACTTAACAAAAAAAATAATGAGTTCCATTATTTTAATCTATCAATATCAAATTAGACGCTACACATGTCTGTAAATCACTTTTACAAATATGATGCTTGACATAAAATCATAATGGAGTTAATTTGAATTAATGTAATGATATTTTATATTATGATATGTGTTATGAGAAAATAATATTAATTTTAATTTAAAATAAAATTATTTATTTTAATAATGTTAGCCTTATCATTATATAAAAGTGTTATTTGAATATTTAATATATATTAATTCTGGTTAAATTATTTGTGTATTTTGATAATTTTAATTATATCGTATTATAAAAGTGTAATTATCATATAATAATTTTGTATGATATATATTAAATTATAAAATAGTAAAATAAATACACATTTTGATATTAAAATAATAGTTAAATTAGAAAGATAATTAGTAATATAAAAGTAAAATTGATTCTAATTATTTAATTTTTTTTTATTTTTATATTTATTTGGATAATAAAAATATGTACAAATAGAATTACACAAAATTTCTTCAAAAGATTAAATATAAGGGTAAATTACAAATACACCCCCTGAAGTTTACTTAAATTATAAATTACCTCATGTGGTTTTAAAGATTACGTTATGCCTCCTAAGGTTTCTAATTTCATAACAAATATGTCTTTTTATTAATAAATCATCAAGTTAATTAACAGTTTTTAATAATATTAAAATTTTATTTCAATTAGTAATTCAGATAATTTTATTATTGTATAGGTGAACAGCTAGAAATTTTATTTTTTCAATTATATCTGTTGAATAAAAAATTCTGATAGGGAGGTATTTATAATTTTTCAAATCACAGGGGCAATTCATATTTTAAGCAAACCTCAGAAGATGTATTTGTAATTTACCATAAATATAAATATGTTGTGATTGAATTAAGAATAAAATATATAAATTAATTATATAGACTATTAATTTTTTCTTTAATATTCTATTTGCATTATTCATACATATTGTTTATAGGTATATAAAATTTAAATTAAATATAAATATTTTGTAATAAATAATTTCATGCTAAATAAAAAATTAAATATAAATTAATATTAAGACATCAATAAGATAGATAAAAAAATAAAATATAAAAGAAAATTAATTTGATTAATGCGATGCACATAATTAAACACATTTTATTTATTTATTTATTTGTATGTCGAGATAATTTTTTTCGAATATCATAATAATTAAATTATAATTATATATATGAAAAATAAGTATTTCTCAAATAGAATCTATACAAAATTAGTTATTATAATTAAAATTAAGTTTGTGTAGAACTTTATATGTAAATATAAAATACATTAGTGATGTAACTTTTTAAGGGAAAAAAAATAGACTTTATAATGTGTATTTATATGAAAAATAAGTATTTTTCAAATAGACTTCATGTAAAATTGATTATTATAATTAAAATTGAGTTTGTATAGAACTTTATATGTAAATAGAAAATGCATGGTAGAGTTATATATCTGGCTAACATGAAGTGTATTGCGAATTTTCATTAATTAGGAGTTAGGGGCTGGCCTAATACGAATTACATGCGTCTATCTCAAAAAAAATTTACGTCTTCAATAGTGTAATTTCAAATTTGTTTAACCCAAATTAAATTTAGACAACGCTTGGGCATGAGTTTTCATAAATCAAGCAACCTGACTCATATGAATTCTATTGTTTATGTGAATTATATATAATCAAATAAGAGGTTATTTTCTTAGCTTAAATTCAGCTTAGAATTTGAGTTAAATTCGGGTATGAGCTTTGGGCGCAAAAAAAAAAAAAAAAAAAAATCAAATGTCGAGCTTCGACCTCAGCTTGGACAAATCACTATACACTTCGAGTTGAACTCGTATAGACTCTCTCAACCCTCTCAAACCTGCTAGAGTTATAGCCCTATCAAAATACACGTTGACAACATCACATGATATTCTAAGATTATTTTATATTTTTTTTTAAAAAAAATTTCAAAATTATCTATTCATGTCTCATTTAAAAATTGACTATTTTTATTGATTTTTTGCTTTTTTATAAAAAATAAAAAGAATGATATAATAATTTATAATAGATTTTTATTTTTTATTTTTGTTAAAAACCAAAGTCTCCAAATGGGATCTCAAAATAAAGAAGGGCAAATTACATATACCTCTCTCGAGGTTTAGTTAAATTACAGATACGCCTTGAGATTTCAGAAATTACAGATACCCCTGAGGTTTATATTTTCATAACAAGTTGTCCCCTGAGGTTTATATTTTCATAACAATTTGTCCCCTAATTTGTTATGCAAATAATACCTTTAGGGGTATCTGTAATTTCGCAAACCTCAAAGGTGTCTGTAATTTTGCTAAACCTCGAGGGGGTATATGTAATTTGCCCAATAAAGAATAATAAATCCGTGCTGCCGAAGGGAGCATCTAATTACACACACCAAATACCCTCTTCGTACATCCTTCTCACTACACACACCAAAAAAATTAATTCCTCATTAATTTACTCACTACACACATGGTTCATTCCACATTTGCCCTCATACATACACACACACCCCCCCGACCCCAAACCCAAACCCAGCTCTCCCAACGGTGCAAATACACACACTCATTGAAGCTGAAGCTACATCTTCAACCTTGAGGATGCACACACCCATTGAAGCTTACCGTGTGCAAATACACACACCCATAGTAGAAGCTTCACACAGCTTTCATCCCCAAAGCTACATCCCATTGAAGCATTCCAACACATTTTCAATCCTCATTAGGTGAGTTTACTTTTGAATCATCATTTCTATTTAATTTGTAACGTAGAGTTTTGTTTTTATCATTTTGAAAACGAACGAAGGCCCACGGAGTGTAAACAAACCGTTCAGAACTAGTTTTCCCAAATTAAGGAATTTGTTCGGAAGTAGAAATCCGAAATTGGTGATTTATTTCAACAGTAGGTTTCCGAAACTTTTTGATTATTTCGGCAGTCAACCAAAATTAATTTTTTGTTTCGGATTCAACTTTCGAACAGTATATATACTTTCAATTTTAAACTTCCGAACATTGTTTTTTTTTTCTTTCTCCCTTCTTTTGTATATTCTTTTTACATTTGTGGTAATCTCTTATTGAGTGATAAATAATTTGAGAAAATGCATTAAAATTTTAATTATTGTAACATAATTTATACCTATATGAATCAATCACTACATATTGTATTTGAGATCACCTTTTCAAAACTTGTTTGAGCTTAATGGGTACTAACATGGAATTGAAAAATGGTATAGCTTTGTTTGGGGATAGAATTGGGGAACAAGACCATTAGTAATGCACTAGGATCGATTATTTTTTTTTTAATTTTATTTTTAACAATGTGATACTTAATATGTTTATAATTATATATATTATCAGATTATTATGGTATTATGTTTGATCAAGATGATGGTCATCAAACATATTAATTTTTGCAGAAAATATGGATTTTGAATATCAACAACGTGTCCCACCTACTGCTTCAAATAGACGACGTCGTGAATTAGATGTTGACCATGAACGGGGACAAGGGCGTGGGCGTGGGCGAGGCCGAGGTCGAGGTCGTGATCTAGTTTTGGTAGAATATGATATCCCCAGTGATAGTCAAAGCCGAAGCCGAAGCCAAAGATGAGTTCAAGGTGATGATATGCCTGACATTGCTGTGGAGGACGCCTCTTTACCCGATTCTCCTATTGTCCAAGAAGAGTACCTTACTCATGCTTTTCTAGGTGGACCGACTGATCCATCAATACTGCGGAGTTTCAATAGTCATGTCGCTGCAGGTATTTGGCACGGGGAGGTAAACATTCCTCAGTAGAAGTGAAATTCATCTGTATATGAGTTTTTTTTTTTTTTTTTTTGTATGGTAGTTTCTAATGAGATATCATTTGTGTTATAGGAACGAGGGCCCCTAAAGTGTCATAATCACTCTTCGAAGATCCTTGCATGACCATGGTGGTCAGTAGACAACAACACTAGATTCAAAGCCATTATTGAGCAGTCTGGGCTGTCACAGTTAGCTCATTGCACTTATTGGTTCGTCAACAAGCTTCTAATCTCCAGTTTTGTTGAGAGATGGCAACCTGAGACGAACACATTTCACATGACAGTTGGTGAGATTACCTTGACCTTGGATGATGTTGGCACTATTCTTGGCCTTCCCATTGTAGGCAAATCAGTCAGCGTACCAGATGTGACAGATCATCATAGAGTTACACTACTCGTTTATGGCTTGGGGATTACTGAACGTGCAGCACATGAAGAGGTTTCTACTGCTGGTGGCAGTTCAGTCAGGCTTGAGTGGTTGCAAAGTCAGTTTGCTGGTTTCACAGATTAGACCCCGAGGAGGCTATACAGTGCGCTGCTAGAGCTTATTTGTTGTTTCTGTTGGGATGTACACTCTTCAATGACAAGAGTGGCGGCAGGGTTCCTGTTGTTTACCTTGGCTTATTGATGGATTTGGGATCCATTCATACTAACGCCTGGGGTGCTGCTGCATAAGCATTTTTATACAGACAGTTGTGGTATGCTAGCCGGTCCAGGGTTAAGCAGATGGGTGGTTATATGACTCTTTTGGAGGCGTGGATTTATGAGCACTTTCGAGCATTCCAACCTCTTCAGAACATGGGCTACAATGAAGACATGCCACACGTGTACCATTGGACATCTAGGAAAGAGGCGAGTTCCTCCATTGATCATTTGAAATCTTTTCGAGCCGAGCTTGACAGTTTGGTAGCTACTGATGTAAGTTTACTCATCCTTAGATAATTTTAACACTTTTCATTTATCTTACCCTTTATATACTTTAATTCAAAAACACTTTACGTTTACAGGTTATTTGGGATCCATACCACAGCTGCAGAGACCGGCATCCATGTAACCCGATTACGTTCTACCACGGATGCTTAAAGTGCTTAGACTTTGTCGAACCCTATCATCCAGATAGAGTTCTGAGGCAGTTTGGCAAGGTTCAAACCATCCTAGATGCACCGCTAGCTCCCACTCGTAGTGCTTGAGGCAACATATCTGCACGATAAACAGTCATGTATAGATACTTGGATAGGATCTGGGAGGCTTGGGATAACCACGTGTTATCTGAGCAACGGAGGAGCACACCAATTCATCATCCGTGGGAATGTGTACCGGGTTACATGAATTGGTATAAGAATATCACCCACTTATATGTTGAGCACACTGATGAACTGCGTGTCCATGACCATTAGGATTTCAGCCAACATGCCGATGTAATATATTATCCTCTTTTATGCATTTGTAACATACTTTTTATTTTCTGATATGTTCCATAAAATGTGATATTCTTTCAAATGCAGCGTATTGCACATGCACTGCAGATTTCATATCCTATTATTGACGCTGGTTATGAGGAGGGGATTCGACATCCTTATCGACTTTACCAGGCTATCGAGAGTATGACGCATGTCCTTGAAGGTCAGCACATTGACAAAGCTGGACCTAGTTCTGCTGGACCTAGTTATACTGGAGGTCGCTTTCCATCTTCGACATTGACATACAGTCGTAGGCCTAGGCGTAGGCATACAGCTGATTCGTGACATGTTATTTGTTAGTTGGTGGATTTTTTTTGGTGTTTTTTGTAAGATGATATTGTTGTAATGGTAACAGTGGTTAATATTTTCTTATTAGAATAGAATGGCAACAATGGTATTGTAATGACATTGTAATGACATTTTATTATTAGAATGGAATGGTAACAATGGTCGTTTATTTTGTAAATGATATTTTCTTATTACAATAGAATGGTAACAATGGTCGATAACATTCAATCCAGATTGCAAAACAGAACACATCAACATCAAAAACACATCCATTAATTTGTTCCATAATTCTAACATTGTCAAATGCATACATGTGTCATGCAACATCAATAACATCAAAAGTCTCTCGAGTAGCTACATTATCATGAATAATGTCCTTGAAATGTTGAATGCGATGCAAATATGCACCATCCCAGTCGACAGCGCAAGGGTGACGGTATTTTCGCCAATTAGTGGCTATAGGAGGAACTGGATAGCCTGGCTGCAACAAAACCTGCACCAAATATCAATTGAGTTAGTGGTCATACCTCATAACTTCTTGTACATGCACAAACCCAATTTATAAGTTTCTGTTATACCTGGACGAAATGATTTCCGTTGACAAACCCAATGGCAATCTTACGTCTATCAAGTTTAGGTACTGGCACTGTTCGAAGAGGTAAAAAGGTGAGACATTGCTGTAATGACAAGTGGTATAACACAAGATTGTGGCATGATGCAACAAGATGCCCCATGTCTGGCATAGTCATCCAATGTGAGTATCTAGGACTGTCTTCAAAGTATGACAATATGCTTGTCAATTCTTCAAACCTTTCATAGGACCCATAAAGTGTAATGTATTGCTCTTTGTGTGTGTGCAGATCACCCAACAGATCACGCCTAACCTGAGCCCAATCATCTTCTGTGTGACCAATTGAAGCAGCTATAGCCTTGAAACCACAATTCCCATCTGCAACTACATCCTTGACAAACTTAATGTATGGTTTCAACCCAGAAGGGAAAGCATCAACATATGCACTAGGTTTCACTATTCTAGTAATGTATACCTTCCCTTTCGGATTCACCTTCCCCTTTCCCTTAACAGGTTGCTTCTTCTTGGTTTGCAGAGTAGAAGCTAATGTAGTGATTTGAGTGTCCCTAGGTGAGAAGGAATCATGTCCAGATTGCACCAACTCAAATACACACGGGTCACGACAGGTAGAAACATTGATCTTCTTATGATCCCGAGGACGTGTTTTGGGCTTCACCTCCGGCTCAACAAGAAAAGTGCTTCCCGGATATACAATCTCTTTCAACTTCTTCAAAAGCTCCAACCGCATGGTTCTATCACTTTCATTAAACTTGTTCACAAACAACTCTACTTTTGCATGACAAGTCACCTCTGTTTCGTCTTCTTTGTTGCATATGGAGATATGAAGTTGCCTCCACTGTGAGTGTATGGTAGCAAGTGGTATAGGACGATCTTGTCTGATGTAGTCAGCAATCTCATGGGCACAAGGTAAACCATGAGTGTGGCGAAGGACGCATCCACAAGCTTCAACATCAATACCAATGGAATTGGCTCTCTTACTCTCTACAAGCAAATACTCCAATGCAGAGATAGACACATTACCCCGTAGTTCCCTGAACTGAGAAGGTTTAAATTGATGTTGCACAACAGTTAGACTTTTCTCAAATGAAGTCTTGATATCAGTGTGTTACAACTCAAGAAGACTGTGTATTTTCTCAAATGATGCCTGAAATGAGACTTGACATGAACCCAATTGTCTTTTAAGTTTTGCATGTGCACTCTCAGCCCTGTTCAATTCAATGTAAGTCAAATTAAAATCAAGTACACGACACTTATTAATAACATATTGAAGAAAAGTAATCTTACCGGTTCGTTGTAACATTGCCACAATGCATACACGTGTCTGTCCATGCCGCCACAAATTTGTCCTTGTAAGAAACCAACCAAGTATCCATGACGTACTTGACTGCATAGGATAACTACTGAATTCCTTAATTAATAATTTAAGATGCTCATCGTATTGAATTTCAGAAGATGAATACACTAAAGAGTTCCACTCATGGTTGAACTTCTCCCATTTCTGCTGTGTCTCAAACATTTTCTTGCATTTGGTCAATACATTCTTACTGATATGCCAACGACATAATAAATGTCTGCCACTCGGGAAAATCTTCTGTATGGCATTCATCAAGGCTAGCTCTCTGTCAGTAACAATAATTGTTGGCACGACAAAACCATCCATGACATCACGCAATGTAGCTAACACCCACGCATAGTTATCGATCCTCTCATACTGTAAGTATGCGAAAGCTACAGAGAATGTCATTTCAGTTGATGTCACTCCCACAATTTCAAGAAGAGGAAGACGATATCTATTGGTTTTATATGTGCAATCCATAATTAATATACATGGGAAAGACTGAAATAAGTCCAAATTGGTAGGATGTGCCTAAAACAAGTCTGTCACAGTCATCGTGGACTCTTCAAACCGATGGCACTCAATGTAATTATACTTGACCAATTTACCCAATAAGTGTTGCATCTGTGATCTCCCAACTCTCTGTACCATCCTATTTCGATGGCGTACATTGTAAATGGTTTTAAGTGTACTTACATTGAGGGCATCTCGCTGTTTCAAGGTTACTAGGATTTCTTTTGGCCGAACCATGCTCTTTGACATATCTATTAACAATGCTTTCTCATCCTTTGATAGCCTCCCCGCATATGAATGTCCCTCAAGGTGCTCCGCAGGTGGATGATTATGCAATCCGCATACTACGGTCAATGTTCATTTGTCACAACCCGAACCCGCCCCCATGGGTTAAGGACGTAACCAGCCAGTAATCCTGAGATTACCTACGGCCTCAAACCAAAACAGACTTAACACATCAGAGTAAAGGGGGCCAAAAGGGAAGCAAAATTTAAAACTTTGTCCATAGAGCTGTGCTTACATGGCATATCAAAACAAACCATACATATGTACGTTAATAACTCACAACAGAAACATAGTGACATAGGTTCTGTACAGACAGGATCATCGAAAACTAAGTCAACCCATAAAAACTATAAGCAGACATATACAAAACTTCGCCAACATGACAACATAGAACAAAATGACAAAAAGGCGAAGGCGGGTCTCGTGCGTGAGACACAAGGGCTGACTTTTCCAAAACCTCTGTTGTTCCACATAGACCTCACTGGGGCTGGGTTTGGACTTCTCTGGGCTCACCTACAAATACATGAATGAGTGTGAGCGATAGCCCAGTGAATAATATTAAATACGGAATATACATTGGAACAATATACATCAAACGGCCTTGGGCCCAATTTACATTTTAACTAGTATATACATACATGGATACGTGTAAGTTAGGTAACTAAGGTTCCAAACACATCATACGGCCTCGGGCCCAATTCATTCGTTTCATTGTCAAAACTCGTGTCAAATTGGCCTTCAGCCTTTTTAAACTTTCATATCAAACTGGCCCTTAGGCCTATTTACACTTTCGTGTCGAAACGAACTCTGGCCCATTCATTCATGTCTTGTCAAAACGACCTTCGGTCCATTCATTATGTCAAAACGACCTTTGGTCCATTCAGTTGTGCCAAAATGACCTTCGGTCCATTCATTTATGTCAAAACGACCTTCGGTCCATTCATTTGTGTCAAAACGACCTTCGGTCCATTCATTTATGTCAAAACAACCTTCAGTCCATTCATTTGTGCCAAAACGACCTTCGGTCCATTCGTTTGTGTCAAAACGACCTTCGGTCCATTCGTTTGTGTCAAAACGGCCTTCGGCCCAATCATTCATGTCAAAACGGCCTTCGGCCCATTTATTTCTATCGAAATGACCTTCGGTCCATTCATTTCTGTCAAAACGACCTTCGGTCCATTCTCTTACGTCAAAACGGCCTTCGGCCCATATATTCGTGTCAAAACGGCCTTCGGCCCACTCATTCATTTCAAAATGACCTTAGGTCCATTTATTTCTATCAAAACGACCTTAGGTCCATTTATTCATATCGAAACGACCTTCGGTCCATTCATTCGTTCATGTCAGACTTTTGTCCATAATCCCAATTAGCAACTCATAAAGCTTATAAGGGAATAAACAGTTGGACATTGCTAAACTTTCAAATATCAATATTACTCATAGTGATCGGCTTGTGGATTCGCCCTGCAACTTGACCCTACACATTCCATGAACACAAAAGGGGTCACTAACAGTTCAATCCGTTCTTTGATTCACATATTCCTCTTTAGGCTTTATTCTTATCTCATTAACTCATTTACAATGCTTAACACATGCCTAAGAGCGCTTACAAGTGAAAGAGAAAGGAAAACGAAACACAGAACGAGCATATAAAATTTCAGAGAATAGGGTCCCCGCTCGAGCGTAGACTTCCCCGCTCGAGCGGACCCTATAGGCCTGCAAAAGTGCTGGTTGCATCAAAAATACGCTCGAGCGTGAAATAGGATGCTCGAGCGGAAGGCCTGTCAAAATAGCTCCCACGCTCGAGCGTTAATTACACCACTCGAGCGGACATCAAGTCTGCAAAAAGTACTGGGAGCACGCATTTCCCGCTCGAGCGTCAGGTTCCCCGCTCGAGCGGACCTCAAAATTCTGGAAAACCCAGGACTGTGTTCTTGAGCTCCAATTCAATTTTCAACCAACAAAACATGCATGTTATGGCTCAAATCTCAAATATAATTATACTAACATGATGTAAACCTTAAATCACAACCCAATGAAGCTCAATTCACAAATAATTCACATGTATACCCCAAAATATGTCAAACTCATCACCAACATGCTCAAATTCAAACATTCAAGATTCACTCTCCCATAATTTGTACATGCATGTGGGAGATGCTCACCATTCTCAACTTAGATAGCACAAATGATGATTATAACATGAGCTTCAATTAAAATTGTGCATGGATTATACATATTTGTGCTCAAACATGCAATTTAAGACAATTTCTTACATGCATGCACATTTTAGCCTTCAATTCAACAAAACCAATTCAATTTCATCATACTCAATTAAATTCATGTTCTTTATTCCTATTCAACTCTAAATTTACAAAATTACTCACCAAAGAGCTTTAATCTTCACAACTATGGTTGATTCTTAAGCTAGCCTTCAAGACTCCAAAGCTTCAAGAGCAAACTTAGATGATTTCCCCCTTTCTCTCTCAATTTTGGGTCTCTCTCACTCGCTCTAGAGAGTTTAATCAGCCAAAGCCACATAAGGGAAGGAGTTGAGGGTGTAATGCCCTTTTACATCAAACCCCACTCTTCCAAAATAATAATAATAAACAATTGGGCACTAAATTATCAGTTTAATCAACTTAATCTGACCCGAATCAATTTCTAATTAAATTTCACCGTAGGCTCTAAAAATTATGCCAAGCACAATGGCGCAATCAATTTCGGGTTCTGTGGCCGATAAGGCCTTCAATTTAATTCCCAAGGCAGATTATTCAACAGATATTCCTACGGTGAACAGATAGAACTTCAAAATCACATATATTCACATAATTGGCACACAAAATTATATCAAACACATAATCATATTTAAATTAAGGACTGATTAGCATATTACGGAACAGGGGTATCACACCATTCATCATGTGTGGTAAACCTGTGAGCCCTTATATCAAAAGGACAACCACACTTCTTCATACCGGTTATTCTTGATGTATTGTTGCCATCATGTTTTAACTTCTTTGTCGCTCTATATTGGCCACTCCTCTTAGAAGCAAGATACATCCTGGGTCTTTTTTTCCGTCCACCATAGTCTGATGTTTTGATTACAATGACCAAACCATTTCTCTTTCCAACTTCACGTACCCAGTTGAGCAATTCATCCTTACTTTTGAATACCTACAAAGTCAAATAAATATTATCAAAGATTTACATTTGGTGAGCAATTCGAAACATAATCATTATAATTTCGTAGAGTGAACCTGTTCAGTTGTGAATTGAGTAGTGTAATCCAACACAAAATCCGCGCAAACCTGACTTCCTTGAGTTGACACATATTCCTACATGTTTTGTATAACATTACAAATTTTTAATGGCATTATAAAGATTAATTTGCAATTCAAAACTGTAAATTTGGTATGTAGTTTGCAAATTTGGAATATAAAATGGGAAATTTTTTTTTACTTTATTCGGAAGTAGTTGTCCGAATTTATTTTCAAATTGCGGAAGTTGAATGTTGTAAAAGTTAACTTTGTTCGGACAACAACTTCCGAAATTTATTATTTTGTTCGGACAACAACTTCCGAAACTAAACACTTATTTCAGTAGTAGATTTCTGAACCAAACAATACAATTCGACTATGGTTATCCGAACGACGCTGAAAAAAAAAAAAAAAAGAAACTCACATTTCCTTTGCTATGTTTCTCATATACACTTATTGTTGATTTTCAGAAGGCAAATCCTCCATAACAATGATGTTTTCCCTACGAATGAGGAAAGTTGATGAATGAGTGCATTGAGAAGCTACGAACTTGGAGCTTAATGGAAGAAGTTACGAACTTGGAAGAAGATAGGAATGAGTGAAAACTCTGCTTTCACTTCTAGCTCAATGAAGCTACAAACTTGGACCCACGATGCAACAGATGTGAACTGGAGATGGATGTGTGCATTGAGATGTTTTGAATCAACAATGATGTCTAAAATAGTAATTTCACTTAGGGATAAAATTGTAATAAAATTAAATATCATTAAGTGTGTGTATAAAGGGGATTTGGTGTGTGTAGATAGAGCCTCCCGCTGCCAAATGGCTCAAAAATATGTTATGCCCTTGCTGTCTCGCACTTAGTAAGTAAAGTAAAAAAGAAACAAATGTATAACAATTAAAAAACAAAACACGTGAGAGAGGAGAGGACAGAAGAGAGCAAGAGAAACAGGAGAGCATAGTAGAGCTGCCACAGTAAAACATCTTCTCGGATGACCGACTTGGGTGTTCGCTGACAACTGACTTAGGTAAGCCGACAATGAAACATCTTCTCCGACGACGACCACCTATGTTTGAAATCCCTACCGCCGTGCATAGGAGATTAGGTTGGTTCCTCTTCTGATTTTTTTTTTTCATTTGTGATAGGTGCAAATCTATTGATTTTTGTGATGCATTTGAGATGTCTACAATGGTCTGGGTTTGTTTTTTTTTCCCGTTGATTGTATGGCCAATGTTTTGGTAGTGATGCATTTCAGGTGTTTGATGAAAGTCCACATAGAAAAATTGTAATTTTGTTAATGAAAATAGTAAATTCTAATGCATTCATGTATGAAGTGGGCATTCTAGGTTTTTGTATCAATTATGATGCATTCTAGGTTAATGAAAATAGTAAATTCTGATGCATTCGTGTATCAATTATTATCTAATGCATTCCAGGTTTTTGTATTGATGTATTCAATTGTGAGAATTTATGCAGTGGGCAGTTGATGGTTTATATGGTTTATAATTTTCTTAATGAAAATAGTAAATTCTAATTCATGTATGAAGTTAGAATTATGTTTACTACTTGAATGTGATGGGAATTAGTTTAAATTTGTGAAAAAGTGGTTTTTTTTTTTCCCGATTAGTGATGCCTTTTTTGTGTACAAAATGTGAGGGGTTTTGGACGTATTTGTCATACAGTATGGTTTGGGAGGTGAAAGAAAACATGGATGATAGTTAATACACTCTACCTTTTAACTATCTACATTCACTTACACTTTTTTTTCTGTCTATTTACAGGTTATGTAGACTGAATTTTTGTTTCAAGTTATATGTTTCAATGGACATTGATTCAAATAATCCTTCATTGAATGGGAGTGAGGAAGTTGAAAAATCGGAAACGAATCCTTCATTTAATGAGAGTGGTGAAGTTGAAGAACCTAAGAAGGGGATGTTTTTTACCTCAAAGCAAGAAGTATACGTGTTTTATACAAAATATGTGAAACACCTTGGGTTTGCCATAGCTTATAGATCACAAAATATTGGACAAGATGGGGTAGTAAAATACTTCGGAATTGAATGTACTCGGGCATGAAAGAGAACAAAAAGATCAGAAATACACCCTCTGTAACCATCTTTGTCATTAAAAATTGAATGTAAAGCAAAGGTAAGAACGACTCTACAAAAGGATGGAAGATTTAAGTTAACCACAGTTATGCTTGAACATACACATGACTTGATTCCTAGTGACTCATGACATTTTGCAATGAATAAGAGGATTCTTACTCGTGTCAAGAGAAGACTCGAAATAAACAATTATGTAGGGATCGGGCTGGCTAGAAATTTTCATTCTATAGTTGTTGAAGCGGGGGGATATGAGGCATTAACATTTGATGAACAAGATGCAAGAAATCACATTGAAAACGCTAGAAGATTGAGGCTTGGGGTAGGAGATGCCGCATCAGTTAGACTTTATTTTTATAGGATGCAACAAAAAAATTCCAACTTCTATACTGCAATTGATTTCGATGAAGATGGTCGCATACGAAACTTGTTTTCGGCAGATGCAAGGAGTAGGGCAGCTTACAAAGCATTTGGTGATGTTGTTTTATTTGACACAACATATCTTATAAACAAATATGATATGCCGTTTGCTTCCTTTGTAAGAGTTAATCACCATGGTCAATAAATTTTGTTTGGTTGTGGGCTATTATGTAATGAAAACACTGAGACATTTGTGTGGCTATTCAGAGAATGGTTAAGTTGCATGTCAGATACTCCCCCAATAGCTATAATAACTGACCAGTGCAGAGTTATGCAAAATTCCAAAGAACTTGTCTTCCTACAAGATCGACATCGTTGGTGCCTATGGCATATAATAAAGAAAATTCCGGAGAAATTGAGAGGATATTCCCAATATGAAGCCATAAAGTTCGCTTTGCAAAATGCGGTTTATGATTCTTTCACAAAAGATGAATTTGATGAGGAATGGCAAGCGATGATTGCAAAGTTCAATCTTCATGATAACGAGTGGTTGGGGTATTATACGGTGAGCGACATAGGTGGATTCCTGCCTATGTGAAAGACATTTTTTGGGCTGGCATGTCAACTACACAATGAAGTGAGAGTATGAATGCAATTTTTGATGGATATATGAACTCAAAGACAACTTTAAAGCAATTTATTGAACAATATGACAATGCCTTGAGAAGTATGGTGGAGAAGGAGATCAAAGCAGACTTCAAACCTCTAAACAAGTTGTATGATTGCTTAACGGTATATGAGTTTGAGAAGCAATTTCGTGCAGCCTACACTAATGCAAAATTTAAAGAAGTTCAAGTACAATTGAACAGACTATTGTACTGTCATGCAAATCTTGTGAAAGAGGATGGCTCCATTTGTACTTATCATGTCAAGGAGGCTATTGTCGTCGATGATAAAATGAAGAAAGTGGAATTCGTAGTCTACTTTAATTCATCTGAAAGTCAAATCCAATGTATGTGCCGGTGGTTTGAGTTTAAGGGCATTATGTGTGCCCATTCATTTAGTGTGCTCATTGAGAGGTGCATATATAAGATTCTAGATACGTACATTGTGTTGAGATAGAGAAAAGATTTGGAAAGAGGGTACACATGCATTCTAACCACGTACACTAAAACCGGGGCTATTCTTAATGCAAAATTGCATGATAAATACCACAAGATGTTGGATGAAATCCTAGAAATTGCTTCCAATGATGATGGTAAACACACTCTAATTGATCTTGGGTTGATAGAAATCAAGGAGAGAGTGAGAAAAGATCAATCGGGTTGTGCGAGTAATGTGCCACCTTCAAGTAGTAATGTACCACCTTCTATTAGTCATGCACGACCTTCTAATACTTCCCCCAAAAGTTCGTTTGGTCGTAGTACAACAAAAGCAATCATGGCTCACAAGGTGCTTAGTCCTTTGGTTGCTCGACGAAGAGGCCGTCCATGTACCAAACAGAAGGTTAGCAAAGTGGATGAAATAGTTAATCGGTTGAAGGGAAATAAGAAAAAGCCTACGAAAGAACAGGTAATGGTGAAAATGAAAAATCCAATCAACCATGAGGAAGGGAACTTTTTGTCTGAATTCAGGGAAGCCAATGCGAGGAGGTACCACATTACAAGAAGAACCAACCTTGAAAATGGAGCAAAAGAAAGGAAGATGACGTGTATAAGGGAATGGAGAATCAAACTCAAATCAAGATGAAGTCAGCTCTAGTGCTAGGGCAAGGATGACTATTGATCAAATTCACCGCAAATGTTGTAACGCTATCCTTGAGAGGCTCGCTAGGCCGAAAACCCGAAAAGCTGACCTAGGTAAAAGTTAGAGCATGAAAAATGAGAAATCAAATAAATAGAGCTCGCAAGGTTGAAAACCCAAAGGGGCGACTTTGACAAAAGTTAGAACGCAAAAGGAGAGTGTCAACACCCGAGTGAACCTTAACCATGAACTACGTTGGCCTGATTCCCATTCTTGGAATACGTAGACAACTTCATCCTGAAGTTCGGTCTTAACCATATCCATCTCATCCACCTCAACTCAATCACCTTGTCCAATTCACGTCGCCAGCTTCGCATCAATCCATGAGCTACACCGACTGCTGCACATATCATACTTGCATTGGGTAAAGAAGAACTAGTTTGAATCAACAAGTGGAGAAATTTTCAATACTTGAACTTATCAATAGAATCTCTAACTTGAGCAAAAAAGGAATTGAAACTCGAGTTTTAGGAAATTGAGTTCTAAAGGGAACGTAAGTACTACTAGGGGTACTATGAATGATCAGTCACCTTGAGTCTTTTTCTGCTTTTGGGTCATTTGTGAGTTTTGTTGTGACGTGCTTAGTATTTGTCTCAGTCTGCACTCTACATCAAGTCATCATAGCGTGTCTGTTGCTCAAAGTTCAACAGAGTGGCATGGTCAAAATTTCATACATGAATGTTTGCTCCAAACTCAAAAACAAGTCCATGTGTGGAATTCATAAACAAGCTGAGAGTGCGCATATAAGAGGCATCAGGTCCATGATCATTGCAAAGTGTATGCGACTAATTTGTCACTACTTTGGAGGACACTGGAGTAAGTTCTCAACATGCCGGGATAGAAGGGAAGCATGAGTCTGATTGGTTGGCCTAAGGGTTAAAAATGAAAAATTAATGTTTGAATTAAGATATTTTCAATGTGTAATAATTATTATCTGTGTAATGGTGAAAGAATCAATTTTATGTAAATAGAATTTAATGGTGAAAGAATCAAAAGTATTTAAATAAAATTTTCCAAAACAAAAAAAAAAACACCTAAATAAACAATCCCCAAACGCACTAGCAAGCACGTTAAGTTTCGAAACCACCTAAAATAATTGAAAAGCTAAAATACACTACAAAAAAAACTATTCTCTTTACTTAAAAAGTGAACTAAAATGGTCACCTTCTAAAACCACAAACACCCACTAAGTTACTACAGTTCCCCTTTTGAATAATAATAATAATAATAATAATAATTTAGATAAATTATGATTATGGTACCTAAAGTTTAACACTTTTTTTTTTTTTTTATGTCCTTAAAGTTTCGATTTTGTTAATTAAGTTCCCAAAATACTAAATTCGAATCAATTTAGTCTTGAAAACAATATAAAAATAGAAAATAAGCCGAAAAGTTATACAAAATTGTGGTTAGACCCATATTTTAATTTATTATTAACTTAATTATCATCTGCACGTGTGTTTTTATAATTGATATATTTCTTCCAGACTAATTAATTCTATTTGCTTATATAGGTCTTATTCTATTTCTAGACTAATTAATTATTTCTTCTAATATGCAATTATCCTTTTTTTTTTGTGTGTGTGGCTATTTTTAATATTATTTTATATTTCATTTCATTATATTTTTCTTGTTCCGTCATTATTTATAAATCGTCTAGACCATAATTACTTTATTTATTTATTTATTTGGTGGTACTAATTGAAAAGATTCACTTTGGAAAGTTTTCCTATAAAAGTAAGGATAATTACCTGCATTATTTTCTACAAGAGTTAACTGCTTACCTTTTATCCAATAATAGATGTCGAATTTTATGTATAATTTATAATTGATTTTCTTTAAAATTTTTGTTAGGTTCTCTTAATAACATGATTATATTATTATTTTGTTCGATAATTATTTGTAGCGTAACACTATTATTTAAATTGTCTTATTGAACTTTTTCAATACATCTAATGTTCATATATTGATATTGACAAAACTAAGAAATCAAATTCTGAAACCAATTTTAAAATACACGAACGAAAGATAATTAAGTTAATAATAAATTAAAATAAAGCCACAATAGGTGGGCTTATTAACCTAATTTCGCAAAGTTACAAAATTACCCATCTAAGTAATAGGAAATATAATGCCATCTCATAACTAATTCTTTGATATTAATAAATGACCCATATAAATTAATTTAATTACTAATCTATCCAATAAAATAATCATATTTAAAACTTGGGTATTACAATTATTGAATCAATGGATTAATTGAAAAATATGGAATTACAATTCAGGGTGTAGGGCGAAAAATAATTGACAAAACATGAGGATGCAATTCATTTTGTGTTGGGTGCAACTAAAAATTAAAAAAAATAATAAAAAAAAAAATCACTGTTCCACCGAACTATAATTCTCCCGCCAAAATTCTTCTGCCGTTATCTAATCTTGGATTTGGGTTTTTGTTCTTATTTCTTTTGCTGCTTGCTTTTGCTGTTATTGCTTCCTTTTTTTTCTTTTTTTCTTTTTTATTGTACTTTATTCTTGTAGAAACTGGTGATTTTGATTCTTAATGAGTAGTTTTTTGTTGTTAAAATTGTTCCTCAATCTACTTCTTTTCTTCCTCTGTGCTTGCTGTCAAACAAAATTGACTGGAAAGCATGCTGGAAGCGTATTGGACAATGCCTAATATTACTAGTTCATAGCTGAGCTCCCATGTATTGGACAAAGTTGCCTTCTTTTGCTTCTGCTTTTTATTTCTCTTTGAAGGCATACGCTGCACCCACCTAGGCACAAAAAGTGCATTTTTTTACACCTTCAGGCGTAGCCTGGGTAAATGAAGTGTATGACTTATGGGAGGCTCGATCAGTTAACTTTTTTGAGCCTAGAATCTTTTATTTTATCCTAGCCTTGATTCAAAAATGCATTGTAGAACCCTTATTGGATCAACATTAACTTTTTCGTAGAGAATTTTAAACATCAACTGAGTTGTTAAATCTTAAAAAGCAGGCTAAGTTATTATGTCTTTCAATAGGGTATGTTTTAGGAGAACTCAGTCTTCTGTAGATGCTAATATTTCATGAGTTTGTGCTTATTGAGATTAGTGGAGGAAATAGTGATGGCAAACATTCTGAACCCTTGATCTTTTTTGGAAGGCAAAAAGGAGAAACCTTTGCTCTAAATTTACTATGCATAAAAGAGATAAGCAACTACATGTTCGAATTGAATTAAATTGAAATCTCATTAAACCTAGCATATAACACACCGCTCTTTTGCTTCATTCTGAGAATAAGTCTTTGTGCTTTCATCTCAAAACAACAGCAATTTCATGCTCCCAAGTAAAAAAAATCTGTAAGAAATTTGCTCCCGAGGAAGAAATTTGTTCCCAACTATGATAAACCTCCCAAACATACAAATTTCAAACAAACAAAAGAAAAACAACTCACATTTGTTCTAGTTCTTTGTATATACATAGTATTTATTTATACTTAACAAAAACAATTTGTAGTTGACAATAGTTATCATTAATAATTTATATTTTAAAATATATTACAACTAAGGAGAAAAAAGATAATTAGAATAGATTTATATATATAATAGGGTTAATTACATTTTTTATTCCTAAACTATGAGCATTGTGTCATTTTTGTCCTCAATGTTTAAATTGTGAGGACCAAATTGAAACATTTTTTATATATTGGGGACCAAATTGACACAACACTCATAGTTTGGGGACTAAAAATATAATTAACCCTTTATAATATATAAAATATATATACGTACCATAGGTTGGGGCCGGGGGTATTGACTACAAGTTTTTTTTTTCACATTTAATTAACCTAAATTTGAAACATCATGTGACGAAAATAAACTAAAATCAAATGCCATATAACTTTTTGAGGCCCAGGGAAAACCATTCATCAAGTGTGCACAAAATGAAACATATATCTATCAACATTCAATCCCACTTAGAAAGCTTTACACTAGTACATATAGAGGCTGAGTCTCTACAAAAGAAGCAAAATAATAAAAACAGGAAGAGTTTTGTTGAGAGGGGAGGAGTAAGAATTTGAGGTTTTGTAACAAGAAAGATCTTATTAAGACAATGCAAAACAAATTCTTTTAACAGCAAATGATAAAGAGGCTTGATTGATTGTAGGATTGATTGTTTTTTTGAAATACAGATAATTAGATAATTCTAACTTAATTTTATGTATTTTGATTTTTGACCTAGATGAATTTAGTCATTCATTTCATACTTATTTATGTTTTCTTTGTCAGAACTTGCAACTTATTTTATTTTTCTTATTGTTTCACAATTTTAAACTCTTAAATTCTTTCATTGTTTTTACCTTTTTTTTTCCTTCTTTGTTGTAAATGAAATTTGATGTGATAAAATGTTTCTTGGCCTTTCAGGCTGATTGATACCCGTGAAAAAGATGCACAGATCATCCCAAAAGGAGAAAAGGTGGAAAAGAAAAAACAAGGAAACGAACCAACCCAACAGATCCGTTGTTTATGTGATGGTTATTTTGAAATAGAAAAACTTCCAATGGACCTTCAAAAACTTGTCGCAAAGTTTGTTGCTAATACTAACGTTAAAGATTACATGAGCTTACGCAGTGTATGTAGAGGATGGAGGTCACTTACCCCTCCAATCCGCTGGAGAAGTGATCCAACTAGTTTGACGTCCATAGAGTGTTGGCTCATGCTCTTTGAAAGGGAAAAAGGGTTATGGTCTTTCTGTGATCCAATGAACAATTCAACTTATTACATGTATAGCAAGGAACTGTTAGGGTGTGAGATTCGCTTCTCAAATGATGGTTGGCTACTTGATACTGAAGGTCTGAGGTCGGTTTTTTTCTTTGAATTCTTTAGTAAAACAAAGATTAAGCTTCCAGATTTGGTGGAGGATTACTGTTTTGACGGCATTTCATTCTCAGCTTCGCCAATTTCTTCAGATTGGGTTGTTTTTGCCATTTCTCATACGACTTCTATGGTGGTAAATATTTCATATATAAAGACAGGTGATGAGAATTGGACTAGCAGTGGACATGATAATGGAAGACCATTCGTCTTATCGGGTTGCAATCCAGTCTTCTTCAATCAATGTTTCTATTGTTTGGGTGAGGAAGGAAGTTTGGGGACCTTTAGATTGACAGGGACAGGTGGTTCTTTGCTCATTCGTGTTCATCCCCAATCATCACAGTGTCTGCAAACCATGTCTCGGGGATTTATGGTTTCTTTCAAGAAAAATCTATTCTCAGTCTTTGTGGGTCCAATGGGAAAACCTGTTCATATTTTCCAACTAAACTCTTCTTCTACGGAGTGGGTTAAACTGACAAATTTGGGATGTCTATTATTCTTTTTCAGTCAGACATCGTCGCTAGTTGTGCCTGCAATAGGAGGTACACTGAAGAACAAAAAAAGTTTTCCTACATTCGCTAGTAGTAACAATAGTTGCATTGTTTACTCGTTAGACAACTCTAGATTTGAAGCTCTTGGCAGTGACTGTTCTACGGAGGATCTTTATGATGCAAAAGAGCTGTTGGGTGCCACTTGGTTGCAGCCGAGAGTGATTGGAACCACTGCACGATGTTCGTACAAAAAAAAAAATTTGTTTTGGATGTTATTTTATTTATTCGGATGCTTTGTTGAGCTTTTTTCATTAATGTGCTATGTTGTTTCATTACATAATTATATTGAGGAGTTTTCCTAATATAAAACTTATGAGAACATCAATACTGACAAAGTTAGAGAATGACTCTAAAATGGTTTTTCAGTAACCATAACTAAAAATAAATGGTTGAAAAATACCCATATTTTTTATGGGGACATTTTTTTGTGTAGTGCACATGTCTAGGCTTAGCAGGGGTGTAATTTTGGCCCAGCCCGGCCCATGTCGGGCCTCTCGTCAAAAATTGGGCCGACTCACGGGTCAAAAAATTAGGTCCAAGCCCAAGGATGCTCGGGCTTTGGACACGCCAGTGGGCTGGGCCTCGGGTCGGATCTCTGGGCTTGGGCCTGAGCTCAGGCTTTAGGCAGGCCTAAATAATTTTTTTATTTTTTCTACCAAAATTTTATTATTTTCTATTAAAAATAATATTGGGCCATGGGTGGGTTGGGCGGGCCGGGCTTTTGGGCGGGCCTTGAGTTGGACGATGGGCCAGGTCACGGGCCGGGCCGAGTTTCAAAACGATAGCCCTGGCCCAAGGCCTCGGGCTGGGCTTGGGCCCGAATCTAAACGGGCTGGACTCACCTCGGGCCCGCGGCAGGCTTTGGGCCGCCGTGAGCCATGGGCCAAAATTACACTCCTAAGGCTTAGGACTGAGGTGTCACGCTGTGAGGAAATACTGGCCGAGGTGTGGATAATGCTCACCACCTCATCCGAGATATTCGAGAGAGGATGAGTTCTGGTTTAGATTGACTCCTAGATTGGGTGAGATAAGACTCCATGTGAGGGTTGAGTCTTAAACCAATTATAAAATAAGTGTCTTGGTAAAGATGAGATCACTAGTGAGATCAGAGTACTAGGAGGAGGGCACTGGTTCTATAAAAAGGCAGGTATCCCCGTGGTATGTGAGAATTATTGCTCTAGTGTATTGTTGCTTTGCTTGATTATTTTTTAGAAGAGTTATTTTTAAGACCCCAAATGAATTACTAGTGAGATCAGAGTACTAGGAGGAGGGCACTGGTTCTATAAAAAGGTAGGTATCGCCGTGGTATGTGAGAATTATTCCTCCAGTGTATTGTTGCTTTGTTTGATTATTTTTTAGAAGAGTTATTTTAAGATACCAAATGAATTACTAACTTTTTTATTAAATTTTTGTGAAACTTACATAAATCACACATGTGTAAGCCTCATACCTATGTGAGAGGTTTGGTAAAAAATTTGATAATTCATTTGGAGTCTATAATATTTTCCTTTTTAGAGAGTTGGTTACTAAGTCAGTTATTTGGTTTTGTGTTTTAAGTTGTGGATCCCATTTAATGCACGTGTTTTTTTGGTTCTTTTCCTTTTCTTTTTTTTTTTTTTGTTCACTTATGTAAGACATTTGATCATTTATTTATTAAAAAATTTTGTATCCTTAATATTACCCAAAAAAAAATTCTTATTGTAATCCCATCTTATTAATTTTCAAATTTATAGGATAGACTATTTGTAGGGTCAAAATTAGGACACAATATTTCATGATATTTTTGTAGAATGAACTATATATGTGCTTATTTTGAAAAGTAAGAAAGAAAAAAAAATTATTTTCCGGGATATCATGCGTTTATATTTTAAATTATATTTTTGTATCAATCAAAATTTTATAAAATATTACCTATTTATATTCGAATAATGTTTGAGAGTCACAATTTGTGTGGCTCAAATGGTTCAAAACTGTCAAAACGACGTCGTTTTGACATGTTTTGTGCTCAAAACGACGTCGTTTTGATAGTTTTGAGCTATTTGAACCACAAAAATTGTGGCCCTCTACCATTGCCCTTTATATTGAGAAAGGACTGAATAATCACTCTACCTATTTTTCCGAGAAAAAGAGGGTCGAAGAAATAATTGTTCTTTTAGCGGCGGCTTCCAAACCTAGCGCCGAAATTAGATGGATCATTGCATGTTTTGCATTGGACGGCGGCCTTCCACAATAATTTCTCCTTACACAATGACCAAAAGCAAAAGGACAAATACTTGATACGACGTACTATGCGATTTTTGCTCTCCGGTGACGACAACAGCTTGTTGGGTTGGGTCGTTGTGAGACATTCACCTTATTTGGTTTATTTTTAATTTATTTTAATTTAATTTAAGTTATTTTGATGTATTTGGTTTAATTTAATAATATAATTTATAATTTTTTGTAAGTAAAAAATCAACTTATTCTTTGAGCGGGGAGAAAAAACTTAATTTATAAGTCAAAAATCAACTTATGTTCACAGATATAAGTTATAAGCTGTTAGACTATAAGTTATAGGCCCTGCTTGGTAGGGCTTATTTCCAGTTTATTTCAGTTTTTAGCTTAATTTAAGTTATTTTGATGTGTTAGGTTCAGCTTAACAATACAGCTTATACCTTTTTGTAAGTTAAAAATCAACATATTCTTTGAGTGGGGGAGGATAACTTTAATTTATAAGTCAAAAATCAGTTTATATTCACAGTTATAAGCTATAAACTATTAAGTTATAAGTTATAAGTTATAATCATTTTCCTACAACTCTACCAAACGGGTACATAATCACTTTCCTGCAGGTCTACCAAATAGGCCTATTATGCAGAAGGAAAATAAAAATAAGAGTAAATTATAAATATGTTATAATAATTATATTTAATTTTTAATAAAAAATTATCATAAAAAATAATTTTAACATAATCATCGTTAAAAATTATTTTTTATGATAATTTTTATATATGATAATACAGTCCGTCCCGGGTGGATGGGCCAGGCTGGCTCAGGTTCTTCAGGTTCCGGTTTCAGGTGGTGATTCCGTCAAATGACCTGCAAGCAAGTCCAAAGGGGAACGAGACAGTCCCCCAGTGAACCCTCCGGCGAGAAAATTAGTAGAGAAAACAAGAAGATGTAGGGAAGAAGATGGAGAGATAAAAAGCTTAACCTTATTCTTGTGCTTCTCTTGTTGCTTATATCCTTTGGTAATCATTTCACTGTCCTTTGTGACGTGCCCCTTTCCGCCGAAAGCCTGTGCCGTAGCTTACCTTGTTCAGGGTGAGGGGGCTCTGTTCCGACGGGGAGGTGTTGTCGTAATAAATGCTGTGATGGGCTGCATTAATGGTGATGTGTTGTGGCAATAACTCTGCAGATCTTTGTCTGCTGATGTGGCCTGTGTCTCATATGTCATGTGTCTGAATGCCCTTGGCCCTCCACGTCCAAGTGGACTCCAGCTGTCCTGGGCTTTGCAAATCAAGTTATGCTATGGGTCCAAAGCGATGGGTTCGGGGCGGTTTGCCGTGGGCTATATGCCTCGTGGGCCTGTCCATGTCAGTAGTCCCTCATTTTCGAGTGCAGCTTTAGTCCAACGAAGGGAATAGTAATAAGGAAGAGAAGTTTGAATCGAGTGGAGAGGTCTACGGGAAGCCATGCCGATCGCCAAGGTGATTGAATCGGGAGAAGCTGACCGTGAGGGTGGCCGAGCGGGAGGCGTCGGCCGAGAGGCGTGCCGACCGCGAGGGTGGCCGAGTGAGAGGGGTCGACCG